>JABXNX010000022.1:418201-434436 GCA_014843695.1 Archivesica marissinica | reverse complement strand
TTGGTTTGCGTTTTGTTGAAATGGTTTGCATTGGGTTACTTAGTGTGGGTTTGCTCTGATAAACTCATCTGGGGGTTCCATTCTTCAGTTTGTTTTACGTTTCTCCTGCATCACAACTTGGGATTAATTGTTTTCATTGATTATTAATTTGACTTTAAGCAAATTTCTGTTTCATCTTCTCAGCTATTAATTGCAACGGATGCACAATGAACTATCAGAGCAAACATTAATTGCTGAAATAAAATTATTGCAAACCGGGTAAGAATATACAATATCAATTTCATACAGAATTGATGTGGAATATTCTAAAAACAACCCTTGTCATACTATAAATTGGGACAAATTTGCAAGTTCATATTCAATTTTGTTTGAACCTGATAACGACTTGTAAATGTACCCTAACCTACAGGAGGGTTGTTTAGGCGAGAGTTAGGTTCACAGCACACCTTGCAACACGGGTTACGTTACATGATGTCAAACACGACTGAAATTCTTAATTTTAACTTTTCTTTTATATTGAAAATAAAACAAGAGCACCAGGATAGATAGTCCTGTATCGCTCACCTGACTCCATATTTAACCCTGGTGTCACCATTTTAACAACCTTGAAAGAATATTGTACATCGATCATTCATACCGAATGGTGAAAATATCCGACCGGTGTTTCATGAGATGATTGTTGGAAGAATTTGTATTATTTTTAGATATTTTAACAAATCTGAAAAGGCTTCACCCATGGACCATAGTTGTGAAGTTTGACTACCTTTGACCAAGCAGTTTGGGTGAAGAAGAATTTTGAAATCTATTAATAAATGAACAATCTTTTGACCTTTCGGCGACCAGCTGGGATGACAAAATCATCTGATTTAACAACAATTTCATGACATGACCTTATTCGCTCAAAAAACACAACATTTGACTCCTACTTTAACCCCAGGACCACGCCCATTTTTGAACCCGCGGTCACCATATGAACAACTTTGAAAGAGCTTTGTACATCGATCATTCCTACCAAGATTCGTCAAAATCCAGCTGGTAAGAAGATATTTTATGAATTTGTGGTATTTTTAGACAGTGGCGATCTTGGATCACGCAATGATGTAATTTGAACAATTATGTAATCCCCTACATACCTATCCAAGAATGACCTGCAAGATGACCATAAATGGTGGCTATAGACCCAATGGTTAATGAGAAGATGTTTGAAAATGATCATGGACGACGAGGGACAGACATATTGCAGTAACAGTACCTCACACGAGCTTGTTCAGGACTGGTTAGCTAAATATATATATGCATTACGGAATCAAACTTCCCACCTGCTACAGTCACAGAGATAAAGTAAAAGCAAGTGTTCACACCTGATTAGCCACAACCTACGAGCATGCAAGAGCAATCAATGGTGCATGATTAGCCACCACCATGCAAGAGCAATCAATGCTGCATGATTAACCACCACCTACGATCATGCAAGAGCAATCAATGGTGCATGATTAGCCACCACCTACGAGCATGCAAGAGCAATCAATGCTGCATGATTAGCCACCACCATGCAAGAGCAATCAATGGTGCATGATTAGCCACCACCTACGAGCATGCAAGAGCAATCAATGCTGCATGATTAGCCACCACCATGCAAGAGCAATCAATGGTGCATGATTAGCCACCACCTACGAGCATGCAAGAGCAATCAATGGTGCATGATTAGCCACCACCTACGAGCATGCAAGAGCAATCAATGGTGCATGATTAGCCACCACCTACGAGCATGCAAGAGCAATCAATGGTGCATGATTAGCCACCATCATGCAAGAGCAATCAATGGTGCATGATTAGCCACCACCTACGATCATGCAAGAGCAATCAATGCTGCATGATTAGCCACCACCTACGAGCATGCAAGAGCAATCAATGGTGCATGATTAGCCACCACCATGCAAGAGCAATCAATGGTGCATGATTAGCCACCACCTACGAGCATACAAGAGCAATCAATGCTGCATGATTAGCCACCACCTACGAGCATGCAAGAGCAATCAATGGTGCATGATTAGCCACCATCATGCAAGAGCAATCAATGGTGCATGATTAGCCACCACCTACGAGCATACAAGAGCAATCAATGGTGCATGATTAGCCACCACCATGCAAGAGCAATCAATGGTGCATGATTAGCCACCATCATGCAAGAGCAATCAATGCTGCATGATTAGCCACCACCTACGATCATGCAAGAGCAATCAATGGTGCATGATTAGCCACCACCATGCAAGAGCAATCAATGGTGCATGATTAGCCACCACCTACGAGCATGCAAGAGCAATCAATGCTGCATGATTAGCCACCACCTACGAGCATGCAAGAGCAATCAATGGTGCATGATTAGCCACCATCATGCAAGAGCAATCAATGGTGCATGATTAGCCACCACCTACGAGCATACAAGAGCAATCAATGGTGCATGATTAGCCACCACCATGCAAGAGCAATCAATGGTGCATGATTAGCCACCATCATGCAAGAGCAATCAATGGTGCATGATTAGCCACCACCATGCAAGAGCAATCAATGCTGCATGATTAGCCACCACCTACGAGCATGCAAGAGCAATCAATGCTGCATGATTAGCCACCACCTACGAGCATGCAAGAGCAATCAATGGTGCATGATTAGCCACCACCTACATCATGCAAGAGCAATCAATGCTGCATGATTAGCCACCACCTACGAGCATGCAAGAGCAATCAATGCTGCATGATTAGCCACCACCATGCAAGAGCAATCAATGGTGCATGATTAGCCACCATCATGCAAGAGCAATCAATGGTGCATGATTAGCCACCACCTACGATCATGCAAGAGCAATCAATGGTGCATGATTAGCCACCACCTACGAGCATACAAGAGCAATCAATGGTGCATGATTAGCCACCACCTACGAGCATACAAGAGCAATCAATGGTGCATGATTAGCCACCACCATGCAAGAGCAATCAATGGTGCATGATTAGCCACCATCATGCAAGAGCAATCAATGGTGCATGATTAGCCACCACCATGCAAGAGCAATCAATGGTGCATGATTAGCCAGGACCTACGATCATGCAAGAGCAATCAATGGTGCATGATTAGCCACCACCTACGAGCATACAAGAGCAATCAATGCTGCATGATTAGCCACCACCATGCAAGAGCAATCAATGGTGCATGATTAGCCACCATCATGCAAGAGCAATCAATGGTGCATGATTAGCCAGGACCTACGATCATGCAAGAGCAATCAATGGTGCGTGATTAGCCACCACCTACGAGCATACAAGAGCAATCAATGGTGCATGATTAGCCACCACCATGCAAGAGCAATCAATGGTGCATGATTAGCCACCACCTACGAGCATGCAAGAGCAATCAATGGTGCATGATTAGCCACCACCTACGAGCATGCAAGAGCAATCAATGGTGCATGATTAGCCACCACCATGCAAGAGCAATCAATGGTGCATGATTAGCCACCACCTACGAGCATACAAGAGCAATCAATGGTGCATGATTAGCCACCACCATGCAAGAGCAATCAATGCTGCATGATTAGCCACCACCATGCAAGAGCAATCAATGGTGCATGATTAGCCACCACCATGCAAGAGCAATCAATGGTGCATGATTAGCCACCACCTACGAGCATGCAAGAGCAATCAATGGTGCATGATTAGCCACCACCATGCAAGAGCAATCAATGGTGCATGATTAGCCACCACCATGCAAGAGCAATCAATGGTGCATGATTAGCCACCACCATGCAAGAGCAATCAATGGTGCATGATTAGCCACCACCATGCAAGAGCAATCAATGCTGCATGATTAGCCACCACCATGCAAGAGCAATCAATGCTGCATGATTAGCCACCACCTACGATCATGCAAGAGCAATCAATGGTGCATGATTAGCCACCACCATGCAAGAGCAATCAATGGTGCATGATTAGCCACCACCTACGAGCATGCAAGAGCAATCAATGGTGCATGATTAGCCACCACCTACGAGCATGCAAGAGCAATCAATGGTGCATGATTAGCCACCACCATGCAAGAGCAATCAATGGTGCATGATTAGCCACCACCTACGAGCATACAAGAGCAATCAATGGTGCATGATTAGCCACCACCATGCAAGAGCAATCAATGGTGCATGATTAGCCACCATCATACAAGAGCAATCAATGGTGCATGATTAGCCACCACCATGCAAGAGCAATCAATGGTGCATGATTAGCCACCACCTACGAGCATACAAGAGCAATCAATGGTGCATGATTAGCCACCACCTACGAGCATGCAAGAGCAATCAATGGTGCATGATTAGCCACCACACATGCAAGAGCAATCAATGGTGCATGATTAGCCACCACCTACGAGCATACAAGAGCAATCAATGGTGCATGATTAGCCACCACCATGCAAGAGCAATCAATGGTGCATGATTAGCCACCATCATGCAAGAGCAATCAATGGTGCATGATTAGCCACCACCTACGAGCATGCAAGAGCAATCAATGGTGCATGATTAGCCACCACCTACGAGCATGCAAGAGCAATCAATGGTGCATGATTAGCCACCACCTACGAGCATGCAAGAGCAATCAATGGTGCATGATTAGCCACCACCTATGAGCATGCAAGAGCAATCAATGGTGCATGATTAGCCACCACCATGCAAGAGCAATCAATGGTGCATGATTAGCCACCACCATGCAAGAGCAATCAATGGTGCATGATTAGCCACCACCTACGATCATGCAAGAGCAATCAATGGTGCATGATTAGCCACCACCATGCAAGAGCAATCAATGCTGCATGATTAGCCACCACCAACATGCAAGAGCAATCAATGGTGCATGATTAGCCACCACCATGCAAGAGCAATCAATGGTGCATGATGCACCACCATGCAAGAGCAATCAATGCTGCATGATTAGCCACCACCATGCAAGAGCAATCAATGGTGCTGAAGCCACCCACAAGAGCAATCAATGCATGATTAGCCACCATAATGGGCAATTGCCACCACCTACGAGCATCAAGAGCAATCAATGGTGCATGATTAGCCACCACCTACGAGCATGCAAGAGCAATCAATGGTGCATGATTAGCCACCACCATGCAAGAGCAATCAATGGTGCATGATTAGCCACCACCTACAAGCATGCAAGAGCAATCAATGGTGCATGATTAGCCACCACCTACGATCATGCAAGAGCAATCAATGGTGCATGATTAGCCACCACCTACAAGCATGCAAGAGCAATCAATGGTGCATGATTAGCCACCACCTACGATCATGCAAGAGCAATCAATGGTGCATGATTAGCCACCACCTACGATCATGCAAGAGCAATCAATGGTGCATGATTAGCCACCACCTACAAGCATGCAAGAGCAATCAATGGTGCATGATTAGCCACCACCTACAAGCATGCAAGAGCAATCAATGGTGCATGATTAGCCACCACCTACAAGCATGCAAGAGCAATCAATGGTGCATGATTAGCCACCACCTACGATCATGCAAGAGCAATCAATGGTGCATGATTAGCCACCACCTACAAGCATGCAAGAGCAATCAATGGTGCAAAGTCTAAACATATCTGGATGTCAGGCAACCACACAACACAGGGTGATGTCTCTGTATAACATTTGTAGAGACACAAATACATACCAACAGACAAATACCAATACAGGAGATGCATTTAAAACCACTGGAAGAGATAAAATTCCACGAAATGAAAACATTTGCATTGGCCTAGGCACTTATCTACTTACTAATTGTCTTTTAAAAGAGAATACGTCAAATTGTTACAAGTTTATATATTGTTGTTGATTGTTGTACCATCCTATATCCAAATGTTTATTTGTTTTATTACCAACTTGACTTTTGATCTTAGCTACGTTGTCTATGTCACAGGATAACGACAATTTTATTGATACGTGCAAATCAGGTATTGTATATCATCGTAATGTACCTAAATCAGGTATTGTATATCATCGTAATGTACCTAAATCAGGTATTGTATATCATCGTAATGTACCTAAATCAGGTATTGTATATCATCGTAATGTACCTAAATCAGGTATTGTATATCATCGTAATGTACCTAAATCAGGTATATTGTATATCATCGTAATGTACCTAAATCAGGTATTGTATATCATCGTAATGTACCTAAATCAGGTATTGTATATCATCGTAATGTACCTAAATCAGGTATTGTATATCATCGTAATGTACCTAAATCAGGTATTGTATATCATCGTAATGTACCTAAATCAGGTATTGTATATCATCGTAATGTACCTAAATCAGGTATTGTATATCATCGTAATGTACCTAAATCAGGTATTGTATATCATCGTAATGTACCTAAATCAGGTATTGTATATCATCGTAATGTACCTAAATCAGGTATTGTATATCATCGTAATGTACCTAAATCAGGTATTGTATATCATCGTAATGTACCTAAATCAGGTATTGTATATCATCGTAATGTACCTAAATCAGGTATTGTATATCATCGTAATGTACCTAAATCAGGTATTGTATATCATCGTAATGTACCTAAATCAGGTATTGTATATCATCATAATGTACCTAAATCAGGTATTGTATATCATCGTAATGTACCTAAATCAGGTATTGTATATCATCGTAATGTACCTAAATCAGGTATTGTATATCATCGTAATGTACCTAAATCAGGTATTGTATATCATCGTAATGTACCTAAATCAGGTATTGTATATCATCGTAATGTACCTAAATCAGGTATTGTATATCATCGTAATGTACCTAAATCAGGTATTGTATATCATCGTAATGTACCTAAATCAGGTATTGTATATCATCGTAATGTACCTAAATCAGGTATTGTATATCATCGTAATGTACATAAATCAGGTATTGTATATCATCGTAATGTACATAAATCAGGTATTGTATATCATCGTAATGTACATAAATCAGGTATTGTATATCATCGTAATGTACCTAAATCAGGTATTGTATATCATCGTAATGTACATAAATCAGGTATTGTATATCATCGTAATGTACCTAAATCAGGTATTGTATATCATCGTAATGTACATAAATCAGGTATTGTATATCATCGTAATGTACATAAATCAGGTATTGTATATCATCGTAATGTACATAAATCAGGTATTGTATATCATCGTAATGTACATAAATCAGGTATTGTATATCATCGTAATGTACCTAAATCAGGTATTGTATATCATCGTAATGTACCTAAATCAGGTATTGTATATCATCGTAATGTACCTAAATCAGGTATTGTATATCATCGTAATGTACCTAAATCAGGTATTGTATATCATCGTAATGTACCTAAATCAGGTATTGTATATCATCGTAATGTACCTAAATCAGGTATTGTATATCATCGTAATGTACCTAAATCAGGTATTGTATATCATCGTAATGTACCTAAATCAGGTATTGTATATCATCGTAATGTACCTAAATCAGGTATTGTATATCATCGTAATGTACCTAAATCAGGTATTGTATATCATCGTAATGTACCTAAATCAGGTATTGTATATCATCGTAATGTACATAAATCAGGTATTGTATATCATCGTAATGTACCTATAGGAAATAAACGTGCAACAATGCATCAATAATTCATCTCAATTGTTTCTTCCTATCAGGATAGATCTATACCAACAAAGCAGATCCATAAAAGCATTCTATCTCAAGATTATCTGTCACTCCGCTATCTTACTAAATGTACACACCACACTTGACCGGTAACATTAAAACTTTGTTAAATTTTGACCTAGATTATTGAATTATTTTACGTTTATTTATCGTCGCTACCGGTTGCCCATATGAGCGACGCCTCCTGAAGAGATTAGTCATTTTAAATCTTTGGAGGATAGTGCATGATACAGACAGAGACCCATTCCAGAGTCTCCTCTTGTTCTTTTACGTGCACAGTATACAGCACCGACACGAGACCTCGGTTTAATGTCCCATCTGAAAGACTGTTAATTTTATTAGGGTCAGATGGGGGGATCGAACCTGCGATCCCTGGATTACCAGTCCAGCGTGTTACCACTGGACTACAGATTCTAGAGAATAAATTTGACCTTTTGATGATTCATCGAATATACTTCTTATTGGGTTAAGATTTGCATATATGTTTGTTTTACTATTGTCTGGGTTAGAGGTAACTTATCTCCCGAGTATGGGCCAGAAGTAACACAGCCGTGCAATGAGTGGAAATTGATACCCGATGACAGCAGCAAGTCATACAAAACAATTTCCCGTTTTTAAAAAAAAACCTACATAATGTAGTGCAATTTTGGTAATGGAATGAGATGTTATCTTAAATAAACAGAATGTTTATGTATTAAGTAAATTAGTATAAATGTGTAGAAATACACCCAATTAAATGCAACAAAGGTCCTCAGTTTATAAATCGTTGGTGATTAAAATAATTACCAGCCCAAGTACGTTCTGACTCATCTAATTAGTATAAGTTTAAGTCAGGGTAGGATTAAAGTTTAATTCCTTCAGGTTAAATGAAAAATACACAATACTGACGTTATTAACTGTATAGATCAAAATTCTCCACATTTGAAATGTTGATGTAAATCTAGTATTTCTTCCTACATGTTAAAAAATATAAAATAGCAGATGTGATTAAGACTCACAATGCTCTCTCAACAGATCGAGGGTTAATCAACAGATTGAGAATTAACAGATCGAGGGTTAATCAACAGATCGAGGGTTAATCGACAGATCGAGGGTTAATCAACAGATCGAGATCGAGGGTTAATCAACAGATCGAGGGTTAATCAACAGATCGAGGGTATCGAGGGTTAATCAACAGCTCATCAGTTACACTCTTGATTACAACTATATTTTGATCTGATGAAATTTCAAAAAGGTAATATATGCAATAACGTGATTGAACATTATAGAACAAAAGTTACTGGACAATCAAGTATTGTTCACGTTTGGTTTGATTATATAACTTATGTCTTTATAGCAATTTGGTAAACCTTAAAATCTCATTAAACCCACATTTTACACAGCAATAAACTCACCGACAAGCAGTATAACTGAAACAAAGCATGTCTAAACTGGTGTGCAAAAATGAAAACAATCGAAGCTATTCATTTTTTAAAAATATTTTTATTTTAAATCAAATTATGTTGATTTAGAGAATATCTGTTGATTAGCACATTATTTGTGGGGAAAAGACTTTTGTGTATTGAAAGAGTGAAAGAGAGAAGACAAGTGAAATGGAAGTATTGTATCTAGCTAATGTAAGCCGCTTTTATATCAGTATAGAAAGCTCTTTATATTATACAGTCACCAAAACGTCCAGTATTAGTCAAAAGATTGGCGACATTCATTTAATTGTTAGTGGTCACACATGTTAGACCAGTCCATTCTTCAACCCAAACTTACTAAAACATACTCCACACAAAACTTTAAATTGTATCTCCAAACATATACAACTTCATAAACACTATCTCTTCACATAATCCCAATTCTTTTGTGTGTGTAACATTTTAATTTTGGAAATCACGAATACACAGGTAAATGTAATCCAATTTGAAGTTATGTCCAGTTTGTGTAATGTGTCACATACTACAGTCTACCTTCCATTGATAGAGAACATACAAGCATGCCCTTAGGAATAATACAAAGTCTGTCCGGACCAATCAGAACAGCCGTTACAACACAATGTTTCGCACTGTTTCACCCAGACAAAGGGAAATAATCCAAATACACCTGTATAAGGAAACTAATAACCTCTCCATATATAGTAAAGATTCCCCAGGCAGAGTTATTCCCCTTGGCAGTTTATTTGCAAACTATGTAAGATCGCGTTCCCATATTTATGCAAGTATTTTAATTACGATACATGATAAGAATGATGCACTTCCACCCTCTGTACTATTGTTGCGCGTCACGTGCAATTTAATGTGAACTTTTCATTTCGCAGCCATTAATGGAAATTTGAATACTTTCCGTAATTCTTGGAACAATCAAGATATTGTGTCAAACTATATGATTAAATGTGACAGATAATAAAATATATATAGAGAGAGGCTACCAGTAATAAAATACAAATAAAACCATGCAACCCAATTAAAAACCACCCTAATCCAAAATGTACATTAACCCTTTCCTCCATACAAACGACACCCATTTAGCCATCATGCAGTGGATAAGTAGTCGCCATATCTATCCCACCTCCATAGATATTACTGGAACTACATGAGATTTAGGTTAATATACTATTATATCTCCATACAAACGGCAGCTATTTAGCTATCATGCAGTAGATAAGTACTGGCCATATCTATCCCACCTCCATAGATATTACAGGGACTGCATGAGATTTAGGTTAATATACTATTATATCTCCATACAAACGACACCCATTTAGCCATCATGCAGTGGATAAGTAGTGGCCATATCTATCCCACCTCCATGGATATTACTGGGACTACATGAGATTTAGGTTAATATACTATTATATCTCCATACAAACGGCAGCTATTTAGCTATCATGCAGTGGATAAGTAGTCGCCATATCTATCCCACCTCCATAGATATTACTGGGACTACATGAGATTCTGGCCTTTATTATGAACATTGGTTTGGCTACTACATTGTCAATGTATGTCATATTGGTAATGGCGTCAAGAGGTGCTTCCATGAGGGAAAGGGTTAATTATGAACATTGGTTTGGCTACTACAACGTCAATGTATGTCGTATTGGTAATGGCATCAAGGAGCTTCCATGAGGGAAAGGGTTAAACATGTCTTAGGTTTGGATGTTTGCACTGAAGCACTTTGGTAATGCTGGTTTTGTAGGTTTGGATGTTTGCACTGAAGCACTTTGGTAATGCTGGTTTTGTAGGTTTGGATGTTTGCACTTTGGTAATGCTGGTTTTGTAGGTTTGGATGTTTGCACTGAAGCACTTTGGTAATGCTGGTTTTGTAGGTTTGGATGTTTGCACTTTGGTAATGCTGGTTTTGTAGGTTTGGATGTTTGCACTTTGGTAATGCTGGTTTTGTAGGTTTGGATGTTTGCACTTTGGTAATGCTGGTTTTTGGTAATGCTGGTTTTGTAGGTTTGGATGTTTGCACTTTGGTAATGCTGGTTTTGTAGATTTGGATGTTTGTCTTTGGTAATGCTGGTTTTGTAGGTTTGGAGGTTTGCACTTTGGTAATGCTGGTTTTGTAGGTTTGGAGGTTTGCACTTTGGTAATGCTGGTTTTGTAGGTTTGGATGTTTGCACTTTGGTAATGCTGGTTTTGTAGGTTTGGATGTTTGCACTTTGGTAATGCTGGTTTTGTAGGTTTGGAGGTTTGCACTTTGGTAATGCTGGTTTTGTAGGTTTGGATATTTGCACTTTGGTAATGCTGGTTTTGTAGGTTTGGAGGTTTGCACTTTGGTAATGCTGGTTTTGTAGGTTTGGATGTTTGCACTTTGGTAATGCTGGTTTTGTAGGTTTGGATGTTTGCACTTTGGTAATGCTGGTTTTGTAGGTTTGGATGTTTGCACTTTGGTAATGCTGGTTTTGTAGGTTTGGATGTTTACACTTTGGTAATGCTGGTTTTGTAGGTTTGGATGTTTGCACTTTGGTAATGCTGGTTTTGTAGGTTTGGATGTTTGCACTTTGGTAATGCTGGTTTTGTAGGTTTGGATGTTTGCACTTTGGTAATGCTGGTTTTGTAGGTTTGGATGTTTGCACTTTGGTAATGCTGGTTTTGTAGGTTTGGATGTTTGCACTTTGGTAATGCTGGTTTTGTAACGAGTACATGATAACAACCGTCATAGAAATTACAATAATTATGACATATTGACGAGGAATATGGGTGTGATTTACGTTTATTTATTGTCGCTACAGGTTGCCCATATGAGCATAGTCCCTTTAGATTTTGGAGGATAGTGCAATGATACAGACCATTCCGGAGTATCCTCGGGTTCTTTTACGCGCATGGTGTAAATAAAGCACCGACACAAGACCCTGGTTTAAAGTCACATATGAAAAGACTGTTAATATTATTATGGTCAGGGGGGGGGGGGGGGGGGGGGCAGTTTGCAGTCCATTGTGTGAATATGCCGGTAAACTTATGCTTACTTTCTACAACAATGATACCAAATGCAAATTCAGCAAAAAATAGAGAAAACAAACAAATAATGCTTGTTAAATTTCTAGGCTTGCTAACGATAGAAGTTTCTTATTTAATTAAACAATATCCGATTTTAGGGGGGGATACAGTAGAAGTCTCCGTAAATCATCAACAAAACTGACAAAATGCTAATTTCATTCCTCATTAACTAATTCTGCTTTCATAACAAACAGTAGGGAAATTATTCGAGAGAAAAATCAGTGTAAAATTGAGACGTTTTACTGCTCGTATAATGCGAAAATTGAAAAATAACAAGACGTTTAATGGTAAAATTATTGCTTATTCATAAAACACGAGATTACGTGCCGAGATACATGTATAATATATGGCCAGATAAATATATTCACTTGACCTGGGTCATGGAATGCGGCTGACCCAGTTAATGTATTCTAGTCATGAATACAATGTATTGTAAGAAACACATTCAAGGATAGGCAACAAGAAGAGAAGAAAATATGAAACATATTATAAATGTATTTGAATTTTCCATTTGAAATGTAACAACCTGGATCATATACAAAGGGGTGTGTCTTATAGATCTCGAGTATTTAGCGAAATAAGAGCATAACTGTTCAATATTTATACAGCAGTTACAGACTTGTTGCACATTTAGTTTTTGTTATTACAGTATAATTATTATATATGCGAGATATTCTATAGTACCACTATATTAATTTGTAATAAGTAAGATATTATTATATTATACATACTGTAGGTCTCTAATTGATCTATTTAACACCAAGTAACTGACATGGACTGGTGCAGCATATTTTTTGAGACTAATAAATTAATCAGAAAATTACATTTGGACCAGTTCATTTATCAAAATGAGTAATTTTGGTCTAAAATTAGTAATATTACTGGACAAAAGTGCAGATCCTAATGAGTTGGCTCATCTGGATCTACACTTTTTGTAAGCCTATTTAGAGATATGTAGTGTTGAATGGGTTAATAGAGAGACTGATAAATGACAGTTATCAATAAAGGACATTTATAAATAAAGGACATTTATAAATAAAGGACATTTATCATTAAAGGACATTTATAAATACCTATTTGGTTCATAATAAAATGTTGGCTATAGAAACGATAAATGATTGTGAATTATTTTGTGAATATAATATAATTTCAGTTGTATCTCTTTCAAAAGAAACAAAATTTTTGCATGAATTAAGAATATCTTGAAAAGGACAAGCACATTTTTAAATGACACCATTCAGACTTGTAGTAACGCAATAGTTGTGGTAGGGTCTAACAATAGTATACTGTCATTATGACCCGATTTTTAACATTTATTACTTTTTTCAATGAATAGTCACATATTTGTGGGCAATAAAATAAAACTACATTAATCTGATTTCGTATGTATGTATAATACGTACATGGCCGAAGACCATCCCATCGCCATCAAGGTCCCGACTTATATTGTAACAACATCTTCAAAAACATTATTATTAGAGTTCATCCAAAACTAATGTACATCTTTTTTATAATTTTCTGTACACTTACAGTAGCGGCATGATTAACGCTCGACAAACAGTAGATCATTTTATTTATTTTGTTTTCTTTAGTGTCATTTTCTCTCTTGGGTGTAATTTTCTCACATTTGATACAAATTAAAGCAGGACGTTTGAGTGATTTATGTTGATGAGGGGTAATACATACAGCTGGTATAGGGTAGAGTATCACATAATTAATGTATCCAAAAATGTCACATCATCTATCCTCTATATCTGTCTTAGTTACCCATGTCACCCTGTGTTAGCTTACCCGTGTCACCCTGTGTTAGCTTACCCGTGTCACCCTGTGTTAGCTTACCCGTGTCACCCTGTGTTAGCTTACCCGTGTCACCCTGTGTTAGCTTACCCGTGTCACCCTGTGTTAGCTTACCCATGTCACCCTGCGTTAGCTTACCCGTGTCACCCTGTGTTAGCTTACCCGTGTCACCCTGTGTTAGCTTACCCGTGTCACCCTGTGTTAGCTTACCCATGTCACCCTGCGTTAGCTTACCCATGTCACCCTGCGTTAGCTTACCCGTGTCACCCTGCGTTAGTCTATCAGTGTCCACCCTGCGCTAGCTTACCAGTGTCACCCTGCATTAATTTATCAATGTCACCCTGCATTAGTTTACCAGTGTCCACCCTGCGTTAGCTTACCAGTGTCACCCTGTATTAGTTTACCAGTGTCACCCTGCATTAATGTATCAATGTCACCCATGCATTAGTTTACCAGTGTCAACCTGCATTAGTTTACCAGTGTCACCCTGCATTAATTTATCAATGTCCCCCTGTATTAGTTTACCAGTGTCACCCTGCATTAGTTTACCAGTGTCACCCTGTATTAGTTTACCAGTGTTACCCTGCATTAGTTTACCAGTGTCACCCTTGCATTGGTTTACCAGTGTCACCCTGCACTAGTATATCAATGTACCCTTGCATTAGTTTATCAATGTCACCCTGCATTAGTTACCTGTGTCACCCTGCATTAGTTTATCAATGTCACCCTGCATTAGTTACCTGTGTCACCCTGCATTAGTTTATCAATGTCACCCTGCACTAGTTTACCAGTGTCACCCTGCACTAGTTTATCAATGTCACCCTGCATTAGTTTATCAATGTCACCCTGCATTAGTTACCTGTGTCACCCTGCATTAGTTTATCAATGTCACCCTGCACTAGTTTACCAGTGTCACCCTGCACTAGTTTATCAATGTACCCTTGCATTAGTTTATCAATGTCACCCTGCATTAGTTACCTGTGTCACCCTGCATTAGTTTATCAATGTCACCCTGCACTAGTTTACCAGTGTCACCCTGCACTAGTTTATCAATGTACCCTTGCATTAGTTTATCAATGTCACCCTGCATTAGTTACCTGTGTCACCCTGCATTAGTTTATCAATGTCACCCTGCACTAGTTTACCAGTGTCACCCTGCACTAGTTTATCAATGTACCCTTGCATTAGTTTATCAATGTCACCCTGCATTAGTTACCTGTGTCACCCTGCATTAGTTTATCAATGTCACCCTGCACTAGTTTACCAGTGTCACCCTGCACTAGTTTATCAATGTACCCTTGCATTAGTTTATCAATGTCACCCTGCATTAGTTACCTGTGTCACCCTGCATTAGTTTATCAATGTCACCCTGCATTAGTTTACCAGTGTCACCCTGCATTAGTTTATCAATGTCACCCTGCATTAGTTACCCTGCATTAGTTACCTGTGTCACCATGTATTAGTTTATCAATGTCACCCTGCATTAGTTTACCAGTGTCACCCTGCATTAGTTTATCAATGTCACCCTGCATTAGTTTACCAGTGTCACCCTGCATTAGTTACCTGTGTCACCATGTATTAGTTTATCAATGTCACCCTGCATTAGTTTACCAGTGTCACCCTGCATTAGTTTATCAATGTCACCCTGCATTAGTTTACCAGTGTCACCCTGCATTAGTTTATCAATGTCACCCTGCATTAGTTACCCTGCATTAGTTACCTGTGTCACCATGTATTAGTTTATCAATGTACCCTTGCATTAGTTTATCAATGTCACCCTGCATTAGTTTATCAATGTCACCCTGCATTAGTTTACCAGTGTCACCTTGTATTAGTTTATCAATGTCACCCTGCATTAGTTTATCAATGTCACCCTGCATTAGTTACCTGTGTCACCATGTATTAGTTTATCAATGTCACCCTGCATTAGTTTACCAGTGTCACCCTGCATTAGTTTATCAATGTCACCCTGCATTAGTTTATCAATGTCACCCTGCATTAGTTTACCAGTGTCACCCTGCATTAGTTTATCAATGTCACCCTGCATTAGTTTACCAGTGTCACCCTGCATTAGTTTATCAATGTCACCCTGCATTAGTTACCCTGCATTAGTTACCTGTGTCACCATGTATTAGTTTATCAATGTACCCTTGCATTAGTTTATCAATGTCACCCTGCATTAGTTTACCAGTGTCATCCTGCACTAGTTT
>JABXNX010000022.1:400904-417201 GCA_014843695.1 Archivesica marissinica | reverse complement strand
ACTAGAGTAGGATAGTAACAGGTCTAACACTAGAGTAGAGTAGTAACATGTCTAACACTAGAGTAGAGTAGTAACAGGTCTAACACTAGAGTAGTAACAGGTCTAACACTAGAGTAGGATAGTAACAGGTCTAACACTAGAGTAGTAACAGGTCTAACACTAGAGTAGGATAGTAACAGGTCTAACACTAGAGTAGTAACAGGTCTAACACTAGAGTAGTGTAACAGGTCTAACACTAGAGTAGTAACAGGTCTAACACTAGAGTAGTAACAGGTCTAACACTAGAGTAGTAACAGGTCTAACACTAGAGTAGTAACAGGTCTAACACTAGAGTAGTAACAGGTCTAACACTAGAGTAGGTGTAACAGGTCTAACACTAGAGTAGTAACAGGTCTAACACTAGAGTAGGTAGTAACAGGTCTAACACTAGAGTAGTAACAGGTCTAACACTAGAGTAGTAACAGGTCTAACACTAGAGTAGTAACAGGTCTAACACTAGAGTAGTAACAGGTCTAACACTAGAGTAGTAACAGGTCTAACACTAGAGTAGGTAGTAACAGGTCTAACACTAGAGTAGGTTAACAGGTCTAACACTAGAGTAGGATAGTAACAGGTCTAACACTAGAGTAGTAGTAACAGGTCTAACACTAGAGTAGTAGTAACAGGTCTAACACTAGAGTAGGATAGTAACAGGTCTAACACTAGAGTAGGATAGTAACAGGTCTAACACTAGAGTAGGATAGTAACAGGTCTAACACTAGAGTAGTAACAGGTCTAACACTAGAGTAGTAACAGGTCTAACACTAGAGTAGTAACAGGTCTAACACTAGAGTAGTAACAGGTCTAACACTAGAGTAGTAACAGGTCTAACACTAGAGTAGTAACAGGTCTAACACTAGAGTAGGATAGTAACAGGTCTAACACTAGAGTAGGATAGTAACAGGTCTAACACTAGAGTAGGATAGTAACAGGTCTAACACTAGAGTAGTAACAGGTCTAACACTAGAGTAGGATAGTAACAGGTCTAACACTAGAGTAGGATAGTAACAGGTCTAACACTAGAGTAGGATAGTAACATGTCTAACACTAGAGTAGGATAGTAACAGGTCTAACACTAGAGTAGTAACAGGTCTAACACTAGAGTAGGATAGTAACAGTCTAACACTAGAGTAGGATAGTAACAGGTCTAACACTAGAGTAGGATAGTAACATGTCTAACACTAGAGTAGGATAGTAACAGGTCTAACACTAGAGTAGGATAGTAACAGGTCTAACACTAGGATAGTAACATGTCTAACACTAGAGTAGGATAGTAACAGGTCTAACACTAGAGTAGGATAGTAACATGTCTAACACTAGAGTAGGATAGTAACATGTCTAACACTAGAGTAGGATAGTAACAGGTCTAACACTAGGATAGTAACATGTCTAACACTAGAGTAGGATAGTAACATGTCTAACACTAGAGTAGGATAGTAACAGGTCTAACACTAGAGTAGGATAGTAACAGGTCTAACACTAGAGTAGGATAGTAACAGGTCTAACACTAGAGTAGGATAGTAACAGGTCTAACACTAGAGTAGGATAGTAACAGGTCTAACACTAGAGTAGGATAGTAACAGGTCTAACACTAGAGTAGGATAGTAACAGGTCTAACACTAGAGTAGGATAGTAACAGGTCTAACACTAGAGTAGGATAGTAACAGGTCTAACACTAGAGTAGGATAGTAACAGGTCTAACACTAGAGTAGGATAGTAACAGGTCTAACACTAGAGTAGGATAGTAACAGGTCTAACACTAGAGTAGGATAGTAACAGGTCTAACACTAGAGTAGGATAGTAACAGGTCTAACACTAGAGTAGGATAGTAACAGGTCTAACACTAGAGTAGTAACAGGTCTAACACTAGAGTAGGATAGTAACAGGTCTAACACTAGAGTAGGATAGTAACAGGTCTAACACTAGAGTAGGATAGTAACAGGTCTAACACTAGAGTAGGATAGTAACAGGTCTAACACTAGAGTAGGATAGTAACAGGTCTAACACTAGAGTAGTAACAGGTCTAACACTAGAGTAGGATAGTAACAGGTCTAACACTAGAGTAGGATAGTAACAGGTCTAACACTAGAGTAGTAACAGGTCTAACACTAGAGTAGGATAGTAACAGGTCTAACACTAGAGTAGTAACAGGTCTAACACTAGAGTAGTAACAGGTCTAACACTAGAGTAGGATAGTAACAGGTCTAACACTAGAGTAGTAACAGGTCTAACACTAGAGTAGGATAGTAACAGGTCTAACACTAGAGTAGTAACAGGTCTAACACTAGAGTAGTAACAGGTCTAACACTAGAGTAGTAACAGGTCTAACACTAGAGTAGTAACAGGTCTAACACTAGAGTAGTAACAGGTCTAACACTAGAGTAGTAACAGGTCTAACACTAGAGTAGTAACATGTCTAACACTAGAGTAGTAACATGTCTAACACTAGAGTAGTAACATGTCTAACACTAGAGTAGTAACAGGTCTAACACTAGAGTAGTAACAGATCTAACACTAGAGTAGGATAGTAACAGGTCTAACACTAGAGTAGTAACATGTCTAACACTAGAGTAGGATAGTAACATGTCTAACACTAGAGTAGGATAGTAACAGGTCTAACACTAGAGTAGTAACATGTCTAACACTAGAGTAGTAACATGTCTAACACTAGAGTAGTAACATGTCTAACACTAGAGTAGTAACAGGTCTAACACTAGAGTAGTAACATGTCTAACACTAGAGTAGTAACATGTCTAACACTAGAGTAGTAACATGTCTAACACTAGAGTAGTAACAGGTCTAACACTAGAGTAGTAACATGTCTAACACTAGAGTAGTAACATGTCTAACACTAGAGTAGTAACAGGTCTAACACTAGAGTAGTAACATGTCTAACACTAGAGTAGTAACAGGTCTAACACTAGAGTAGTAACAGGTCTAACACTAGAGTAGTAACAGGTCTAACACTAGAGTAGTAACAGGTCTAACACTAGAGTAGTAACATGTCTAACACTAGAGTAGTAACAGGTCTAACACTAGAGTAGTAACAGGTCTAACACTAGAGTAGTAACAGGTCTAACACTAGAGTAGTAACATGTCTAACACTAGAGTAGTAACATGTCTAACACTAGAGTAGTAACATGTCTAACACTAGAGTAGTAACATGTCTAACACTAGAGTAGTAACATGTCTAACACTAGAGTAGTAACATGTCTAACACTAGGATAGTAACATGTCTAACACTAGAGTAGTAACATGTCTAACACTAGGATAGTAACATGTCTAACACTAGAGTAGTAACAGGTCTAACACTAGAGTAGTAACAGGTCTAACACTAGAGTAGTAACATGTCTAACACTAGAGTAGTAACATGTCTAACACTAGAGTAGTAACAGGTCTAACACTAGAGTAGTAACATGTCTAACACTAGGATAGTAACATGTCTAACACTAGAGTAGTAACATGTCTAACACTAGAGTAGTAACATGTCTAACACTAGAGTAGTAACATGTCTAACACTAGAGTAGTAACATGTCTAACACTAGGATAGTAACATGTCTAACACTAGGATAGTAACATGTCTAACACTAGAGTAGTAACAGGTCTAACACTAGGATAGTAACATGTCTAACACTAGGATAGTAACATGTCTAACACTAGGATAGTAACATGTCTAACACTAGAGTAGTAACAGGTCTAACACTAGGATAGTAACATGTCTAACACTAGGATAGTAACATGTCTAACACTAGAGTAGTAACATGTCTAACACTAGAGTAGTAACATGTCTAACACTAGAGTAGTAACAGGTCTAACACTAGGATAGTAACATGTCTAACACTAGAGTAGTAACATGTCTAACACTAGAGTAGTAACATGTCTAACACTAGAGTAGTAACAGGTCTAACACTAGGATAGTAACAGGTCTAACACTAGAGTAGTAACAGGTCTAACACTAGAGTAGTAACAGGTCTAACACTAGGATAGTAACATGTCTAACACTAGAGTAGTAACAGGTCTAACACTAGGATAGTAACAGGTCTAACACTAGGATAGTAACATGTCTAACACTAGAGTAGTAACAGGTCTAACACTAGGATAGTAACATGTCTAACACTAGAGTAGTAACAGGTCTAACACTAGGATAGTAACAGGTCTAACACTAGGATAGTAACATGTCTAACACTAGAGTAGTAACAGGTCTAACACTAGAGTAGGATAGTAACAGGTCTAACACTAGAGTAGGATAGTAACAGGTCTAACACTAGAGTAGGATAGTAACAGGTCTAACACTAGAGTAGGATAGTAACAGGTCTAACACTAGGATAGTAACATGTCTAACACTAGAGTAGTAACAGGTCTAACACTAGGATAGTAACAGGTCTAACACTAGGATAGTAACAGGTCTAACACTATATGTTTCCATAGAACGTCTTTTAAATGAGGTAGGTTGGGTGTCACTTTTAGATCGATGTATAATGCAAAAGTTAATATTAGTGTATAGACACAAACATGAGCACTTACCATATTATCTTTGTGAATTATCTCATTCATCAATACAAGAAACTACTCCTTATAACTTGCGAGCTAACATAAATTACAAGAGGTTTAGAAATATACTATAGATCAGTTATTCCATCTTCGGTTAAACTCTGGAATGAATTTGACAACGATATTCGCAATTCACATTCACTCTCAAGCTTTAAATGAATCAATAAAGACATTTCAAACGACAACTTGTTCCAACATATTTTTTGACGGGTGAAATAAGTTACTCAGTTTACCATGCTAGAATCAGAAACAAATGTAGTAATTTGAACGCTGATCTCTTTCGCAACTATTTAAGTGAAAACTTCTCTTGTGAATGTGGGTTTAATTTATACAAATTTAATTTAGCTCGATTGCGAAACAAGTTTTTTCAACTTATATTAATCACTCTCGAGACCTCATTCCTGATGGAATCCATCGCCACGAGGGAGAGAGAAGAGGCAATGTGGAATTTAAATGCCTTGCCTAAGGGCATACTCGTAACGGCTCCAGCGGGGCTCGAACTCCGGACCTTTCGCACCTGAAGCGAACGTGCATCCATTGCGATATCACGACATGAATGTGGGTATCCTTGCGAAGATGATGCACACTATTGTTTCCAATGTAATAGATACCGCCATCAAAGATACATCTTATTCCAAGCTGCTCGGATTTTTCATCATCATCATTTTCATCATATAAACAAACTCCTGTTTGATAACAGAAATTTATAAAGCGCACTGAAAGGTTCAAGCTTGAATAACTACTATAATACACATGATTCCAAATTAAGAATCATTTCCGTCACTCAAATGTTATCAAACGTTTATTAGTGGAAACCTTAATATCATTAACGACTGATATCTAAAATCGATACTGCTCATATTGTTGCATTTTTTGAGATATCTCTGTCTTTTTAACGTGGCCGATAAGGTTAATGTTTTCAAAACTTGTAGCCCAATCCTTTTGCACTTTGAAAATATCATGTATATGTATATTATTAGGTTGTATGCAACAATGTAACAGTATACAGTAATGTTATTGTAATATGTAATTGTAAATTGTATTCGTCATTAGGTAAAAGTTGCAATAAAATATTATTAAATTAATTAATAAATTATTTGCTGTTTCAAATATGGGTTTAATTAAGTACATCAATATATAATGGTCTTATTGTAATAAATAATCAATTTACTAATCGAGTTATTGGATTTTATTCACATAACAATGTCAGCGTGCAAAGGTAGATTGACTCTATAAGCAATGGTTCACTCAAATAAAATCTTTCTTTAAACAATCAAGTTGACACACCGATGTAGATTAGTGATTACTTGGACGGGTATATAACATACTTACTTCGGAGGAAAGGTTATGAGTATCCATGTAATGGATCAATGTGCCAGTGGTTAACATGCTGGACTTGTAATCCAGTGGTCGTAGGTTGGATCCCCTGCTATATAATACTAAGATGACCTTCAGGGGGCGTCGCTCATATAGGCAACCGGTAATGGTGGTAAACAAACATAAACTGACACAGAATATCCATTAGTATGCATAGTATGCACTTGTGTGTGACAAGGATATTCCACCACCGTGATCAGAATGTGTCGTGTGACAAGGATAGTCCATCACCGTGATCAGAATGTGTCGTGTGACAAGGATATTCCGTCACCGTGATCAGAATGTGTCATGTGACAAGGATTGGTCAGAATGTGTCGTGTGACAAGGATTGGTCAGAATGTGTCGTGTGACAAGGATTGGTCAGAATGTGTCGTGTGACAAGGATTGGTCAGAATGTGTCGTGTGACAAGGATAGTCCATCACCGTGATCAGAATGTGTCGTGTGACAAGGATAGTCCATCACCGTGATCAGAATGTGTCGTGTGACAAGGATATTGCATCACCGTGATCAGAATGTGTCGTGTGACAAGGATTGGTCAGAATGTGTCGTGTGACAAGGATATTCCGTCACCGTGATCAGAATGTGTCGTGTGACAAGGATTGGTCAGAATGTGTCGTGTGACAAGGATATTCCGTCACCGTGATCAGAATGTGTCATGTGACAAGGATTGGTCAGAATGTGTCGTGTGACAAGGATATTCCGTCACCGTGATCAGAATGTGTCGTGTGACAAGGATTGGTCAGAATGTGTCGTGTGACAAGGATTGGTCAGAATGTGTCGTGTGACAAGGATTGGTCAGAATGTGTCGTGTGACAAGGATAGTCCATCACCGTGATCAGAATGTGTCGTGTGACAAGGATATTCCATCACCGTGATCAGAATGTGTCGTGTGACAAGGATATTCCATCACCGTGATCAGAATATGTCGTGTGACAAGGATAGTCCATCACCGTGATCAGAATGTGTCGTGTGACAAGGATATTGCATCACCGTGATCAGAATATGTCGTGTGACAAGGATATTGCATCACCGTGATCAGAATGTGTCGTGTGACAAGGATTGGTCAGAATGTGTCGTGTGACAAGGATAGTCCATCACCGTGATCATAATGTGTCGTGTGACAAGGATATTCCATCACCGTGATCAGAATATGTCATCAGAAGCGAGACTCTTGCTTCCAATGAAATAATATTAATTTGACAAAATTTAATTTCAAAGTCCCCTTGTAGGGAGGGAACTTATTGTAGTCGTAGACAATTAGGCTTGGGAAGTCTATGCATATTTGCAAAGTCATCTATCTCATTGACACTTTCTGGTAAATAATCATCTTTGACATTCATTTATAGTCGTATAACAAGTCAGGACGACGATATTGCGCAGTTTGTTATAAAACATGATCAATGTGATCTACACACATTCATTCGTTAGTTGTGCCTATTATTATTTACTAGCGAGACACGTAGCTACGAAGAAATAGATTATTCTAGTCAAATATTCTATATTTTACCAAGTATTCTAGAATGTCTTAGGTTAGCTTTTTTCATCAATGGACCACTTGTGTAAATGCTGTTATTGTAATAAGTGCTATAACATGATAATATGATAACAACAATTTTGGAAATTGTGACATCAGTTTGTGTATGGATATTTATATTTTAGATAGTATGTCTTGTATGCTCTCTTTTAACTCCAGATATTGAGTGGTACTTTTATAATGTTGAGTGGTAATCTACATCCGTTATGTCGAATTCCGTCGGACAGAACAAAATACTTCGACATAACCGAAGTTTGACTTAACGAAATTCTATATAAACAGATGAAGTTATATGTAACATGATAGTGTCTGAAACGGGACTTTGATCCGACTTCGAGATAACTGGATAATTCGACATAACCGACTTTGACATAACGGATGTAGACCATATAATCCGGACACAAAAACCAACACCTATTATGTTGTTTTTAAAGTCCCAAAACCTATATTAGCATGCGTAATTACTATTTGTGTTCTCTAATCTAAACCATCCGAAAGTGAACAGCAAACCTGGAATCATCTAGTATAAATACCTAGTCTTGTTCATGCATGTTCAATCTCGTGTATTTGTTGTTCCCTGCTGTGGGTTGTCTATGTAGCATTTTACTTATATGTACAATCGAGGTCATGTTTATATTCTATATAGTATCATACAAAACAAAAACTGTTGCCATGTTGATAGCTTATATGTTAATATATTTGATCATGTATCTAGACACATTGTATGTTTACGTTACTTGATAAAATATTGAATCTTTAATCTTGAAAACAATCTTGAAAACAATTGATACAGAAACTATGAATAAGATTTTATATCAGTATATGACTTCAAACGAATGATATGTGGTTTTGGGTATGCATGTAGGTATTATAGACCTTTATGTAACTATAACGCAATAACTTGGTGACTTAATTGATATATACATATACTAGAGGATATAGAAATACGAAGGATTCCATCAAAGATATATCACATCTTTATTACACAACTAACAACTGAACAACTAAATATATTCCAAAATGTGTAAAACTATGTATTTATATAGTTATTGTTTTTCATGTAAAAACACACTTATCCGAAGTGTGCGTATTCTATGTCTTCTAGTATATATATACACGTTTCTCAAAACAACTTTCTCAGTGGTAACACGTTGGGCTGGTAATCCAGGGATCGCAGGTTCGATCCCCCGTCTGACCCTAATAAAATTAACAGTCTTTCAGATGGGACGTTAAACCGAGCTCTCGTGTCGGTGCTTTACACCGTGCACGTAAAGGAACCAGAGGAGACTCTGGAATGGGTCTCTGTCAGTATCATGCACTACCCTCCAAAATCTAAAATGACTAATATCTTCAGGAGGCGTCGCTCATATGGGCAACCGGTAGCGACGATAAATACACGTAAAACACGCACACAACTTTCTCAAACAACAGTCAAGTGGTAAGACATATATTTAAAAGTGTATTGTCACGATATGCGATAATTAATGCTACAACTAATAATATGATCAAACATAGATATACGACTTCATAAAAATGCCAGGAAACGTGGCTACTATATACATGTATAGCTCAGATACATTGTGAATTGAAGGATACAGTCAAACCACCTGTCTTAAAGATATATTCCTGTTGAAAAAACCAAATTGTGTGCGAGAATCCCGTGTTCTTTGCCAGTAATATTAATAAAACAATAGCTGGTATCAATCATTTCGGAGGTGGTCTTTATGGCTATAAGCTCACCAAATTTAATAATAATAAAATGAACACTTAAAAATTACAGTGCTTAAAGCGACACTACATCGTAACAATCAAATAAAATGCATTTATTTCACGTATATGTACGTGAAATGCATTGCTACTACACATTCTTCCGAATACATCCGAACACTAACATTTAATCAATAAACAGTGTTTTGTGGTCTACAAACAGTTAGAATTGAAAGCAGGATTTCATATAACGGTCATCCAAGCCCCTGAATTGACGTTTGTTTGTCATCGGAGTCAATACTAAGCGCGAGATAATGTCGTTTTGAGATAATTTAACTAAGATCAGTCTACAAATAAATATGCATATGCACACATGTGAGATGTAACGGTAAATGTGTTCCATAAATCGTGTTATTAAGGATACACGAGTTGTATTACGCAATAATGTCGACCCTATTTACATTAAATTGTTATGTCAACAAACCGCGTATACGATGTTTGTTTATTAGTTGAACTACTCGGTTTTTGAGGCAAATATTTGGAAACAAATTAAACCATATAATAGGAAAATACATTCTGTAGCAATTTGCGTTTTCACTGATGTAGTGTCGCTTTAATTAAAGACTGTTGAAATTAATATACATTTACGGATGACTGTGCATGCGCATAGTGAACGAAGAAAATATCATTATACGATGACTGGTCGCCCATTAGTGGCATCAAAATGAAACGAACATAAGGAATATATACAGCAACAGAGAGAGAGAGAGAGGTTGAGAAAATGAGCAAGAGATGGAGAGAGTGTGAGAGGGGGTGGGAGGGGTGGGGAGGTGATCAAACGTGCCAAATAGAGCAGCCAACAATCCCATATTATATATAATCCGATTGTATTGAATACATATGTATACATATCGTTAGTCATCAACACCGACTGAATAGGGCACCATATCAAGTTGCATAACTCTCGGGTAGCTGAAAAATGAATGCTATATATCATTTGTTTTATTGCATATAGCATTGTCACAGCCCGTCTGTTTCTATGACTACTATATAGTATATATTGCTGAACAATCAATTTCTGTTTATGACTGAAGCTAAATTCTAAATACTAAATTCCAAATATGAATGATAAATGATTGATACTTGGTTGCCATGGTTACATAATAACGTAGTAATAATCCTAAATAAGTAGGTAGATCCACCGTTCATGTTATATAGCAATAGTACTTTCAACTTCAATCTGTCTCTATGACTACTATATAGTATATATTGCTGAACAATCAATTTCTGTTTATGACTGAAGCTAAATTCTAAATTCCAAATATGAATGATAAATGATTGATACTTGGTTGCCATGGTTACATAATAACGTAGTAATAATCCTAATTAAGTAGGTAGATCCACCGTTCATGTTATATAGCAATAGTACTTTCAACTTCAATCTGTCTCTATGACTACTATATAGTATATATTGCTGAACAATCAATTTCTGTTTATGACTGAAGCTAAATTCTAAATTCCAAATATGAATGATAAATGATTGATACTTGGTTGCCATGGTTACATAATAACGTAGTAATAATCCTAATTAAGTAGGTAGATCCACCGTTCATGTTATATAGCAATAGTACTTTCAACTTCAATCTGTCTCTATGACTACTATATAGTATATATTGCTGAACAATCAATTTCTGTTTATGACTGAAGCTAAATTCTAAATACTAAATTCCAAATATGAATGATAAATGATTGACATTTGGTTGCCATGGTTACATAATAACGTAGTAATAATCCTAAATAAGTAGGTAGATCCGCCGTTCATGTTATATAGCAATAGTACTTTCAATTTCAATTTAATTATTCTTTATTAACTCAGACCATACTAATGTGTAAATCCTACTAATGTGTAAATCCTACTAATGTGTAAATCCTACTAATGTGTAAATCAATTTAAATTGTTAAACTACAACTTCAATCTCAAACAGCATAACTACAGAGTGAGCAAACTGCAGCATGGACACATACTAATATATACAGTGTCTGCTATTGTTGGAGGCGGTATTGGACTCTGGGACATGTATACAGTATCTGCTATTGTTGGAGGCGGTACTGGACTCGGGGACATGTATACAGTGTCTGCTATTGTTGGAGGCGGTATTGGACTCTGGGACATGTATACAGTGTCTGCTAATGTTGCAGGCGGTACTGGACTCGGGGACATGTATACAGTGGCTGCTATTGTTGGCGACGGTAGTGGACTCGGGAACATGTATGCAGTGTCGGCTATTGTTGGAGACGGTAGTGGACTCGGGTACATGTATACAGTGGCTGCTATTGTTGGCGACGGTAGTGGACTCGGGAACATGTATACAGTGGCTGCTATTGTTGGAGACGGTAGTGGACTCTGGGACATGTATACAGTGGCTGCTATTGTTGGCGACGGTATTGGACTCGGGGACATGTATACAGTGTCTGCTATTGTTGGAGACGGTACTGGACTCGGGGACATGTATACAGTATCTGCTATTGTTGGAGGCGGTACTGGACTCTGGGACATGTATACAGTGGCTGCTATTGTTGGAGGCGGTACTGGACTCGGGGACATGTATACAGTATCTGCTATTGTTGGCGACGGTATTGGACTCTGGGACATGTATACAGTGGCTGCTGTTGTTGGCGACGGTATTGGACTCGGGGACATATATACAGTATCTGCTATTGTTGGAGGCGGTACTGGACTCTGGGACATGTATACAGTGGCTGCTATTGTTGGAGGCGGTACTGGACTCTGGGACATGTATACAGTGGCTGCTATTGTTGGAGGCGGTACTGGACTCGGGAACATGTGTACAGTATCTGCTATTGTTGGAGGCGGTACTGCACTCGGGAACATGTATACAGTATCTGCTATTGTTGGAGGCGGTATTGGACTCTGGGACATGTATACAGTGTCTGCTATTGTTGGAGGCGGTATTGGACTCTGGGACATGTATACAGTATCTGCTATGTTGGAGGCGGTACGGACTCTGGGACATGTATACAGTGCTGCTATTGTTGGAGGCGGTATGGACTCGGGAACATGTATACAGTGCTGCTATTGTTGGAGGCGGTACTGGACTCTGGACATGTATACAGTGTCTGCTATTGTTGGAGGCGGTATTGGACTCTGGGACATGTTACAGTATCTGCTATTGTTGGAGGCGGTACTGGACTCGGGGACATGTATACGTGTCTGCTATGTTGGAGGCGTATGGACTCTGGGATATGTATACAGTGTCTGCTATTGTTGGAGACGGTACTGGACTCGGGGACATGTATACAGTGTCTGCTATTGTTGGAGGCGGTACTGGACTCGGGGACATGTATACAGTGGCTGCTATTGTTGGAGGCGGTACTGGACTCGGGAACATGTATACAGTGTCTGCTATTGTTGGAGGCGGTACTGGACTCTGGGACATGTATACAGTGTCTGCTATTGTTGGAGGCGGTATTGGACTCTGGGACATGTATACAGTATCTGCTATTGTTGGAGGCGGTACTGGACTCGGGGACATGTATACCGTGTCTGCTATTGTTGGAGGCGGTATTGGACTCTGGGATATGTATACAGTGTCTGCTATTGTTGGAGACGGTACTGGACTCGGGGACATGTATACAGTGTCTGCTATTGTTGGAGGCGGTACTGGACTCGGGGACATGTATACAGTGTCTGCTATTGTTGGAGGCGGTACTGGACTCGGGGACATATATATATATATAGTGTGTTTGCTATTGTTGGAGGCGGTATTAGACTCAGAGACATGTATACAGTGTCTGCTATTGATTATTAAAGTTGTACTGAGTAATCCAATATCTGTATTGCAGGAAGCGCAAGGTTCTCTCGTACATCTTAATATTTACAACAAGGGTGCAGGTAAACAGTTAACGATCAGCTGTGTGAATTAATTATTTACATAGGAATAATCAAAACTTCTCGGCTTAACCATTTCCCGATAAGCACTAAATTATGCAGTTTTCAGGAATGGTGAAAAAACAACACTCTTGGCGATGAAAAATCAGTTTCTTTGAACATCACGGTACAAATTCCCGCCCAGTATTTATGACTGTACATGCATAAGTGGATAAATAACAATTTTAAAGACAATGAAATGATACACTTTCTAATTGTACTCTGAAAGAGAAACATACGTATATCATTTCTTTCGTTTTAATTTTACATATACATGGAATCTACACTGTATTACTAAATGCGTAACTATTTCGCAATAAATAGGGCACATGTAAATGTTTACTAATTTTGAATTCGACACAAAAACAGGTACTCACCACTTCTATAGAAATCTATTATGGAATTGAACACTGCTGGGTGTCTATCGAAGAAATATACATCTTTCTGACCGCCCGAGAACTCGTGCTGCTCGGCGAGGCGTGACAACCGTGTATGCTCTATTTTCCTTAGCGTTGTCAAGTGTGTCTCGTGCCGGACTCCGCCCACATTCAGAACAATGCGGTCTTCATCCTCCGAGTACTGAGAATCGTTTTTAACGGGAATTGTTTCAACGGGTGAAATGGCTGGGCTTTCCTCGCCAGGAGGATCACCTGACAGGGAATCAGCTTCCTCGGAGGCGAGGTAAACGGCTTGTTTGGTTCGGTCATGCTCGAGCATTTCTAGCTTGTTCAATGGGTCCTTGGTCAGGGCAAAGTCCGCCGTCCACTTTTGGCATTACAACAATAGGTGTTTCTTTATAACTCCAAAATCCAAAATAATGTGTCACGCATTTATCTTCCTTTGAATTACAGTTTTGGTTTTATGTACACGTACGTATATGTGCAATACAAACAGCCACATTTAAACTACTCTACTACTGAGTGGGTTCCGGCCTTTCAGGGCATACTGTCCAGCTCAGAACAGTCTCCTGCCTTTTCTCACCGAAATCCAATGTACATCTATGTCTTCGTTGGCATTAAAACCTGCACTAACCCCCAGTAGTTGTTGATTGTAATTAATAATTAACAACATCATAGCACGGTATCCATTAAAGTACGGAATTAATGGTCCCAATACCTCAGCGAACACTCGCCCCACGATACAAAATTCCAATGTGAGCGCTTTGAGCTTTGACTAATTTAGCTAGACAAACTCATCCTTTTATTGGTTTATGTTGTTTTCGCTGTTTTAGACATAAACCAAAGAAACTGCGATCACGTGACTGTATCGAAATGTTCATATCGTGCATTCCCAGACGATGTAATAGTTCGATCCGAATATGTAATATATTTAATGCTGCACATCCGATGTTCATATATCTAGTTTCCAATAACAGCCCCAACCCAATAATGCAAATGAATTCCAATGCTGAACCAGCGACCATGCGATCTTCCCGATGACAAACTATTTTGAACTGAAGCTCACGACAGCTTTTGGAATTATGTTTTTTTTCATATGCTAATTGAGGCATGTCAAAGCAAACGTTAGGTCGAGGATTACAATATTGAGTATGTAAGAGGTAGCGCCTTCATCGATCGGGGCGGATGATCTGAAGACATCATTATCATGAGTTGATAATGTGCATTGTATTGTTCAACAGCCAGTTCACTGCACGTAGATAGTCAAATAGCCTGGGAACAGGCGTCGATATAGTTTGCCTGGTCAGTCAAATAAATATATTTTAACACCGAGACTATTAATTGGGAGTTTCTGATCATGTCATTTTGTCAGAAGTTTAAAAGTGAAAAATCGACAGACTGAAACCCAGACTAGATAGTTAAAAAGTAACTGGAACCCACTCTAACAGTCAAGAAGAAAACATATATTGCGCACGAATCTACGTAATGCACTAATATGTCAATTGCATGCTGACATATAATTGAGATACATGTATAATACACAAATATATAATATATAGTTAGATAGTTTATTCTGAACAAAAAGCAAATGCTCATGAGTTCATTATAACATTGACATTGACTTGGTCAATGGTGTATAGTTCAATCACAAAATCAACATTCAATACATGCACATTTTGAAAGCATAATATCGAATTAAACTACATAGTGGTTACACATGATCAAATAATTGTATAATATAGTGCAACGATCTGCAACCTGAAAGAGAATAGCTATATATATATATAATCCGTCGGCGCGGATGAAAGCGTATATGTGGTCATTTGTGTGGGAGGAAACCGGAGTACCCGGAGAAAACCCACCTGTTCGATCTGGCGACCACTGTACCATCTCACATACTTCCCGGTCCGAGGATTGAACCCGGGTTGCATTGGTGAAAAGCGAGCGCGCTAACCACTGTGCTAATCGGACAGCCAAATATATATATACACATATGTATAATACATGTATATGTTCGTATGCTTGCAACTATAACTTGCCACTGTACCAGACCATCAAAAGAAACATTGTTTTTCCTTTTGTTTAGTAGTTGAAAAGTATAGTAAAAAAGTAAAAGTAAAGTGTTTGTTTATTTTAGTGCGACCGCTATTGAAAGGGCCAGCCATTACTGACTTGTGATAAACCCTTTTATGAACATCAGCTATGCTTGTAGGTCAGGCGTCAGGCTGGTAGGCAATCGGTAACCATTAATTTAACTTGCTGGCGGATAACCAACCGACCATATCAGAACGAACCCCTTCGACCTCCCGCTCCGTAGGCGGCCTCAAGCACTAGGCCACGGAGACGGTACAATATACGGTATACTATTCAGATACAACAATATATGTAATATTATATAGTTTTACATAGTATTATATAGTTTTACATAATTTTATATAGTTTTACATAGTAATAGTCTTACATAATATTATATAGTTTTACATAATATTATATAGTTTTACATAATTATATAGTTTTACATAGTATTATATAGTCTTACATAGTATTATATAGTTTTACATAGTATTATATAGTTTTACATAATTATATAGTTTTACATAATATTATATAGTTTTACATAGTATTATATAGTTTTACATAGTATTATATAGTTTTACATAGTATTATATAGTCTTACATAATTATATAGTTTTACATAATTATAGAGTTTTACATAGTAATAGTTTTATATAATATTATAT
>JABXNX010000022.1:378035-399904 GCA_014843695.1 Archivesica marissinica | reverse complement strand
ACACGATCACATATAGACTGGTGGCCCTAGTTATACAGCGGTCATATATCTCACCACACGATCACATATAGACTGGTGGCCCTAGTTATCCAGCGGTCATATATCTCACCACACGATCACATATAGACTGGTGGCCCTAGTTATCCAGCGGTCATATATCTCACCACACGATCACATATAGACTGGTGGCCCTAGTTATACAGCGGTCATATATCTCACCACACGATCACATATAGACTGGCGACCCTAGTTATCCAGCGGTCATATATCTCACCACACGATCACATATAGACTGGTGGCCCTAGTTATCCAGCGGTCATATATCTCACCACACGATCACATATAGACTGGTGGCCCTAGTTATCCAGCGGTCATATATCTCACCACACGATCACATATAGACTGGTGGCCCTAGTTATCCAGCGGTCATATATCTTCACCACACGATCACATATAGACTGGTGGCCCTAGTTATCCAGCGGTCATATATCTCACCACACGATCACATATAGACTGGTGGCCCTAGTTATCCAGCGGTCATATATCTCACCACACGATCACATATAGACTGGTGGCCCTAGTTATCCAGCGGTCATATATCTCACCACACGATCACATATAGACTGGCGACCCTAGTTATACAGCGGTCATATATCTCACCACACGATCACATATAGACTGGTGGCCCTAGTTATCCAGCGGTCATATATCTCACCACACGATCACATATAGACTGGCGACCCTAGTTATACAGCGGTCATATATCTCACTACACGATCACATATAGACTGGCGACCCTAGTTATCCAGCGGTCATATATCTCACCACACGATCACATATATACTGGTGGCCCTAGTTATACAGCGGTCATATATCTCCCCCCACGATCACATATATACTGGTGGCCCTAGTTATCCAGCGGTCATATATCTCACCACACGATCACATATAGACTGGCGACTCTAGTTATACAGCGGTCATATATCTCACAACACGATCACATATAGACTGGCGACCCTAGTTATACAGCGGTCATATATCTCACCACACGATCACATATAGACTGGCGACCCTAGTTATCCAGCGGTCATATATATCACCACACGCTCACATATAGACTGGTGGCCCTAGTTATCCAGCGGTCATATATCTCACCACACGATCACATATATACTGGTGGTCCTAGTTATCCAGCGGTCATATATCACCACACGATCACATATAGACTGGCGACTCTAGTTATCCAGCGGTCATATATCTCACCACACGATCACATATAGACTGGCGACCCTAGTTATACAGCGGTCATATATCTCACCACACGATCACATATAGACTGGTGGCTCTAGTTATACAGCGGTCATATATCTCACCACACGATCACATATAGACTGGTGGCCCTAGTTATCCAGTGGTCATATATCTCACCACACGATCACATATAGACTGGTGGCCCTAGTTATCAAGCGGTCATATATATCACCACACGATCACATATAGACTGGTGGTCCTAGTTATACAGCGGTCATATATCTCACCACACGATCACATATAGACTGGTGGCCCTAGTTATCCAGCGGTCATATATCTCACCACACGATCACATATAGACTGGTGGCCCTAGTTATCCAGCGGTCATATATCTCACCACACGATCACATATATACTGGCAACCCTAGTTATCCAGCGGTCATATATCTCACCACACGATCACATATAGACTGTGGCCCTAGTTATCAGGGTCATATATCTCACTACACGATCACATATAGACTGGCGACCCTAGTTATCCAGCGGTCATATATCTTACCACACGATCACATATAGACTGGTGGCCCTAGTTATCCAGCGGTCATATATCTCACCACACGATCACATATAGACTGGTGGCCCTAGTTATCCAGCGGTCATATATCCCCACACGATCACATATAGACTGGTGGCCCTAGTTATACAGCGGTCATATATATCACCACACGCTCACATATAGACTGGTATATCACCACACGCTCACATATAGACTGGTGGCCCTAGTTATCCAGCGGTCATATATCTTACCACACGATCACATATAGACTGGTGGCCCTAGTTATCCAGCGGTCATATATCTCACTACACGATCACATATAGACTGGTGGCCCTAGTTATCCAGCGGTCATATATCTCACCACACGATCACATATAGACTGGTGGCCCTAGTTATACAGCGGTCATATATCTCACCACACGATCACATATAGACTGGTGGCCCTAGTTATCCAGCGGTCATATATCTCACCACACGATCACATATAGACTGGTGGCCCTAGTTATCCAGCGGTCATATATATCACCACACGATCACATATAGACTGGTGGCCCTAGTTATCCAGCGGTCATATATCTCACCACACGATCACATATAGACTGGTGGCCCTAGTTATCCAGCGGTCATATATCTCACCACACGATCACATATAGACTGGTGGCCCTAGTTATCCAGCGGTCATATATCTCACCACACGATCACATATAGACTGGTGGCCCTAGTTATCCAGCGGTCATATATCTCACCACACGATCACATATAGACTGGTGGCCCTAGTTATACAGCGGTCATATATCTCAACCACACCACAAACCCCAACACAAACACACCACACAAAACCCAACACAAACACACACGATCACATTAGATGGCCCTAGTATCCAGCGGTCATATATTCACCACGATCACATATAACTGGTGGCCCTGTTATCCAGCGGTCATATATCACCACACGATCACATATAGACTGGTGGCCCTAGTTATCCAGCGGTCATATATCACCACACGATCACATATAGACTGGTGGCCCTAGTTATCCAGCGGTCATATATCTTACCACACGATCACATATAGATGGTGGCCCTAGTTATCCGCGGTCATATATCTCACCACACGATCACATATAGACTGTGGCCCTAGTTATCCAGCGGTCATATATCTCACCACACGATCACATATAGACTGGTGGCCCTAGTTATCCAGCGGTCATATATCTCACCACACGATCACATATAGACTGGTGGCCCTAGTTATCCAGCGGTCATATATCTCACCACACGATCACATATAGACTGGTGGCCCTAGTTATCCAGCGGTCATATATCTCACCACACGATCACATATAGACTGGTGGCCCTAGTTATCCAGCGGTCATATATCTCACTACACGATCACATATAGACTGGCGACCCTAGTTATCCAGCGGTCATATATCTTACCACACTATCACATATAGACTGGTGGCCCTAGTTATCCAGCGGTCATATATCTCACCAAACGATCACATATAGACTGGTGGCCCTAGTTATCCAGCGGTCATATATCTCACCACACGATCACATATAGACTGGTGGCCCTAGTTATCCAGCGGTCATATATCTCACCACACGATCACATATAGACTGGTGGCCCTAGTTATCCAGCGGTCATATATCTCACCACACGATCACATATAGACCCTAGTTATCCAGGTACTAAGGCTTAATCAGCACTATCTCATTCTTGAAAGCTTACATTTCCAAATATATATGCACCCGCCCTGGACCTTCAGTGCCTTATAAGAAGCCACGCGCCTGCATGCAGCACGTTGTAAGTCAAACCTTCAAGGCATTAGGAAAGTATTCCGAACGTTACCGAAACTATCCGATATCTGCCGATCGAGCGTCTCTGACGTCATTATTTCGTCTATGAACGTCAACTCATAGCAACGTTTACGGTATAAGAACATACTGCTGCACATAACGCGAACGTCTGTTTCATAGAACAGCGATGAATAAAAATAAAATCATGTAATACAATTTTCTAATCGTCATGAGCAAGACAAATAGAGAACCTGAATGTCCTATATGCATACCTGGAGTATATGTATGCAGGGACTGCGATGCGGCAGCACTATTTTCGCAGCAGAACATTCCAAACGGGTATGCTTCCCGTCCTACCAAGATCACGGGTGATTACACGGACAATTTGTCAATAGACCAGAAGGCAGCCACCAAAAGAAACAGTTCGCTGAGACCGGAAATGACGATGAGAACGGGTGAGAAGAGTAAAGCAGTATCGGCCGGTACAACTTGCACCATACTCTCTGCTTTAGCCGATGAAATCCGTGCTGATTGTAAGCTTCCTGGATACAGGGTAGACAAGATAATTGGCGAAGGCGTATATTCTCAAGTGTTGTTAGCGGATGTGATGCAATCCAAGGTGTTCAAGGTAAATATATCGATTTAGTTCAGTGACCTATAGAAAAACTACGATGATAGCGCAGTGGATGGGTGTTCGCTTCAGGTGCGAAAGGTCCGGAGTTCGAGCCCCGCTAGAGCCGTTACGATTGTGCACTTAGGCAAGGCATTTAAAGTCCACGTTGACTCTTCTCTCTCCTTCATGGCGATGGATTCCATCAGGAATGAGGTCTCGAGAGTGATTAATATAAGTTGAAAGAACTTGTTTCGCAATCGAGCTAAAATAAATTTGTATAAACTACGATGATGCACGATTATCTGATAGTTTCCAATCGTGTTTTGTTGTTTCCATCACGGTTTGTTTTGAGTACCTATGTTACGTAGTATGTAGCATTTGGCAATGCTCTCATTTATGCTGTCCTCAGTTAGATCTACCGTAGATCTGTACACGGTAGTGGCGTCCGTGGTCCAGTGGTAGAGCGTCGGATTTGGAATCGAACGGTCCCGGGGTCGATACTCGGCCAGGCCACGTATGTAGTGTCATTGAGCAAGGCACCTCACACACATTGCTTAGTACTGGTTAATCGCTTAGGTCGGCTAAGCCTGCGCAGGAAAACATGTCTAAGTCCCCGCGAGGGGTTTGAAATTAATGGAACATACATACATACGGCGATTGTACCATAGGGCCTACACGCATTCAAAGATTGTGCAAATGTCTCTTCAAACAGTACGAGTTTTCGGAAGGCATTGTAAATTCCGTGATCAATATAGATAAGCATGTCCTCTTGTAGTCCGATATATACGACTATTACATAACCACAGAAGCCTTATACATATATTCATTTTAGATTTATTTGATATATAATATTATAATATTTACTAGGGAAAAACATTCTTTAAAACGGCAGAGAGAAAAGGTCATTCATAATATCAGAGATATAAATGATAAATATAGATTCAAGAAATTTGCTTTACATTATAAATATTAAATACTTTTTCTGCAAGTTTATAGATATATATGACATGAGATGACACAATATGCAGGATTAAGAATACCTTAATAAGTATCACACTAACAATGTGTGATCGCACATGCCAACTTGGCAGAAATTGGTCTTATTAGTGGAGTTCTGTGTGTTTTACGTTTATTTATCGTCGCTACCGGTTACCCATATGAGCGACGCCTCCTGAAGAGATTAGTCATTTTAGATTTTTGGAAGATAATGCAATGATACAGACAGAGACCATTCCAGAGTCTCATCTGGTTCATTTACGTGCACGGTGTAAATCACCGACACGAGATCTCGGTTTAAAGTCCCACCAGAAAGACTGTTAATTATATTAAGGTCAGACGGGGGATCGAACCTGCGATCCCTGGATTACCAGATCCGGCTGCAGAAAATGGATTTACAAATATATATTATATTATTTATTACATTATATTCCAGACTTCTTACGAACCCAGGCCACCGAACACACCCAAGCCAGAGCACACATCGACAACAAGGCACCATTACAGACCACAACAACAACACAGGCCACAAGACAATCCACCATTGCACCAATATCAGTCGGTAGGTGATGCGAAGGAGGTTGTGGCAAACGTACCAAAGAGAGAGCCGGTTTGTACTGTATATAAGTGTGAGTGGAAGGAGCAGGCCATGCTGGAGAGTCGGACCAGAAGCAAATGTACTGTTACATTCGGTAAGTGTATTTGGTTTAAACATATTTATTTAGCAGGATACATGTAATATACATCGAGAAATATACAGAAACATACATTTATATCGTGCTATATGGATTGGTTTAAACATATTTATTTATCAGGATACATGTAATATACATTGAGAAATATACAGAAACATACATTTATATCGTGCTATGTGGATTGGTTTAAACATATTTATTTATCAGGATACATGTAATATACATTGAGAAATATAGAGAAACATACATTTATATCGTGCTATGTGGATTGGTTTAAACATATTTATTTATCAGGATACATATAATATACATTGAGAAATATACAGAAACATATATATAGTACGAAATAGAGGTGGAGCGGATTGTTGATTTTATAGATAAGTGTATTTAGGCACCCTTGGTGTTTGTTATTAAGTTGTCACATACAAACACACATCGTTAAGGGATATTCATATTTAGACATCATAGATATATTTACCCAAAATATATACTTTTGGAAATAAAAATTCTAGAATAGTAGAATTGTGTTCGGCGTAAATCCCATATATCATGGGCAGTTAATTCCACATTCCGTATATTATTTTCTTAAGTCGTGAAAACAAGTTTCAAAATACTGTTGGCCATGCTGCTCAATTCATCTTTCACAGCAGCACATGTTTACATTATGAACTTGAGACTTCAGAGCACCTATGCACGGCATGCCTGTTAATTTTTGTTTATGCACTGGTACTTGTGGAATATCTTATTTTAGCATATTAGTAACAACAATAACCAACGTTCTGTGCCGTCTGATCTGGATCTATGCTGTTTGCAAAAGTGGTGTTGTCTGCCGCTAGCATGCAAAGGGTTAATAGCAAAATTCAAAAACGAGTTTCATAAAATATGGTATGAAATAACAACAGGTGTCAGATGCTTTTTATCACATTACCACAGTAACAACAATCATAAATTTGAAGAAAAAATACATTTCTGTTTGCCAGTATAGATTGAGCCTTAGTACATCAATGTATTCATACGCCTTAGTAAATATTCCCTGATAATCAACAAACAATTTCCCGCAAATAAGCGACGCAATATTTTTAATCATTGTATATCGCTAGTGCATATTTAGCATTTTATTGATCTATTCAGTTGATTTCCAACAACTAAAGCACGAACACAGACAACATGTATATGTCGAATATGAATAGCAAACTGTCCATGTCATACCGCAACCAATCGGAATCCTTCCAGGTGCTATTACACATGTGGACATATAATAAAATATCTGATGGCTGTATTACACTGAATACAAGCAACTTAAGTTAAGCGATAGTTTACTTTATCACATAACTTTGCTTGTGTTCAGTGTAATACAGCCATTACATATTTCTTATACATATAGACATGTTACACTACACACAGGGCTATAGACATGTTACACTACACACAGGGCTATATACATGTTACACTACACATATGACTATATACATGTTACACTACACACAGGGCTATATACATGTTACACTACACACATGACTATATACATGTTACACTACACACAGGGCTATATACATGTTACACTACACACATGACTATATACATGTTACACTACACACATGACTATATACATGTTACACTACACATAGGGCTATATACATGTTACACTACACACATGACTATATACATGTTACACTACACACATGACTATATACATGTTACACTACATACAGGGCTATATGCATGTTACACTACACACAGGGCTATATACATGTTACACTTACACTACACACAGGGCTATAGACATGTTACACTACACACAGGGCTATAGACATGTTACACTACACACATGACTAAATACATGTTACACTACACACATGGCTATATACGTGTTACACTACACACATGGCTATAGACATGTTACACTACACACATGGCTATATACATGTTACACTACACACATGGCTATATGCATGTTACACTACACACAGGGCTATATACATGTTACACTACACACATGACTATATACGTGTTACACTACACACATGACTATATACGTGTTACACTACACACATGGCTATAGACATGTTACACTACACACATGACTATATACATGTTACACTACACACATGGCTATATGCATGTTACACTACACACAGGGCTATATACATGTTACACTACACACATGGCTATAGACATGTTACACTACACACATGGCTATAGACATGTTACACTACACACAGGACTATATACATGTTACACTACACACATGGCTATATACATGTTACACTACACACAGGGCTATATACATGTTACACTACACACAGGGCTATAGACATGTTACACTACACACAGGGCTATATACATGTTACACTACACACATGACTATATACATGTTACACTACACACATGATATAACGTGTTACACTACACACATGGCTATATACATGTTACACTACACACATGGCTATATACATGTTACACTACACACATGGCTATATGCATGTTACACTACACACAGGGCTATATACATGTTACACTACACACATGACTATATACGTGTTACACTACACACATGACTATATACGTGTTACACTACACACATGGCTATAGACATGTTACACTACACACATGACTATATACATGTTACACTACACACATGGCTATATGCATGTTACACTACACACAGGGCTATATACATGTTACACTACACACAGGACTATATACATGTTACACGACACACATGGCTATATACATGTTACACTACACACAGGACTATAGACATGTTACACTACACACAGGGCTATATACATGTTACACTACACACAGGGCTATATACATGTTACACTACACACAGGGCTATAGACATGTTACACTACACACAGGACTATAGACATGTTACACTACACACATGACTATATACATGTTACACTACACACAGGGCTATATACATGTTACACTACACACATGGCTATAGGCATGTTACACAACACACATGGCTATATACATGTTACACTACACGCATGGCTATATACATGTTACACTACACAAAGGGCTATAATGTTACACTTAACCACAGCGCTATAGACATGTTACACTGAACACAGGGCTATATACATGTTACACTACACACATGGCTATAGACATATTACACTTAACCACAGGGCTATAGACATGTTACACTTAACCACAGGGCTATAGACATGTTACACTACACACAGGGCTATAGACATGTTACACTTAACCACAGGGCTATAGACATGTTACACTACACACATGGCTATATACATGTTACACTACACACAGGGCTATATAAATGTTACACTTAACCACAGGGCTATATATATGTTACACTACAAACAGGGCTATATACATGTTACACTTAACCACAGGGCTATAGACATGTTACACTACACACAGGGCTATATACATATTACACTACACACATGGCTATAGACATGCTACACTACACACAGGGCTATGGACATGTTACACTACACAAATTGCTATATACATGTTACACTACACACATGGCTATATACATGTTGCACTACACACATGGCTATATACATGTTACACTACACACAGGGCTATATACCTGTTACACTGCACACACATGGCTATAGATATGTTACACTACACACATGGCTATATACATGTTACACTTAACCACAGGGCTATAGACATGTTACACTACACACAGGGCTATATACATATTACACTACACACATGGCTATAGACATGTTACACTACACACAGGGCTATATACATGTTACACTACACACAGGGCTATATACATGTTACACTACACACATGGCTATAGACATGTTACATTACACACAGGGCTATAGACATATTACACTACACACATGGCTATATACAAGTTACACTACACGCAGGGCTATATACATGTTACACTGCACACAGGGCTATATACATGTTGCACTACACACAGGGCTATATACATCTTACACTGCACACAGGGCTATATACATGTTACACTACACACAGGGCTATATACATGTTACACTACACACATGGCTATAGACATGTTACACTACACACATGGCTATATACATATTACACTACACACATGGCTATAGACATATTACACTACACACAGGGCTATATACATGTTACACTACACACAGGGCTATAGATATGTTACACTACACATATGACTATATACATGTTACACTACACACATGGCTATAGACATATTACACTACACACAGGGCTATATACATGTTACACTACACACATGGCTATAGACATATTACACTACACACAGGGCTATAGACATGTTACACTACACACAGGGATATAGACATGTTACACTGCACACAGGGCTATATACATATTACACTACACACAGGGCTATATACATGTTACACTACGCACAGGGCTATAGATATGTTACACTACACATGGCTATCGACATGTTACACTACACACAGGGCTATATACATATTACACTACACCCATGGCTATATGCATGTTACACTACACACATGGCTATATACATGTTACTCTACACACATGGCTATAGACATGTTACACTACCCACATGGCTATATACATATTACACTACACACATGGCTATATGCATGTTACACTACACACAGGGCTATATACATGTTACACTACACACATGGCTATAGACATGTTACACTACACACATGGCTATATACATGTTACACTACACACATGGTTATATACATGTTACACTACACACAGGGCTATAGACATGTTACACTACACACAGGAATATAGACATGTTACACTACACACAGGGTTATAGACATGTTACACTACACACAGGGCTATATACATGTTACACTACACACATGGCTATATACATGTTACACTTCACACAGGGCTATATACATGTTACACTACACACATGGATATATACATGTTACACTACACACATGGTTATATACATGTTACACTACACACAGGGTTATATACATGTTACACTACATACAGGGATATATACATGTTACACTACACACAGGGTTATATACATGTTACACTACACACAGGGTTATATACATGTTACACTACATACAGGGATATATACATGTTACACTACACACAGGGTTATATACATGTTACACTACACACAGGGCTATAGACATGTTACACTACACACAGGGTTATATACATGTTACACTACATACAGGGCTATAGACATATTACACTACACACAGGGATATAGACATGTTACACTACACACAGGCTATATACATGTTACACTGCACACAGGGCTATACACATATTGCACTACACACATGGCTATATACATGTTACACTGCACACAGGACTATATACATGTTACACTACACACATGGCTATAGACATGTTACACTACACACATGGCTATAGAAATGTTACACTACACACAGGCTATATATGTTACACTACACACATGGCTATATCATGTTACACTACACACGGGCTATACACCACACAATACATGTTACACTACACACAGGGATATACATGTTACACTACACACATGGCTATAGACATGTTACACTACACACAGGGCTATATCATGTTACACTACACATAGGCTATATACATGTTACACTACACACATGGCTATAGACATGTTACACTACACACATGGCTATACATGTTACACTACACACATGGTTATATACATGTTACACTACACACAGGGCTATATACATGTTACACTACACACAGGGCTATAGACATGTTACACTACACACAGGGTTATAGACATGTTACACTACACACAGGGCTATATACATGTTACACTACACACATGGCTATATACATGTTACACTACACACAGGGCTATATACATGTTACACTACACACATGGCTATATACATGTTACACTACACACAGGGTTATATACATGTTACACTACACACAGGGCTATATACATGTTACACTACACACAGGGATATAGACATGTTACACTACACACAGGGCTATATACATGTTACACTACACACAGGGCTATATACATGTTACACTACACACAGGGATATAGACATGTTACACTACACACAGGGTTATATACATGTTACACTACACACAGGGCTATAGACATGTTACACTACACACAGGGTTATATACATGTTACACTACATACAGGGCTATAGACATATTACACTACACACTGGGATATAGACATGTTACACTACACACAGGCTATAGACATGTTACACTGCACACAGGGCTATACACATATTACACTACACACATGGCTATATACATGTTACACTGCACACAGGACTATATACATGTTACACTACACACATGGCTATAGACATGTTACACTACACACATGGCTATAGACATGTTACACTACACACAGGGCTATATGAATGTTACACTACACACATGGCTATATGCATGTTACACTACACACAGGGCTATATGCATTTACACTACACAAGGACTATATACATGTTACACTACACACAGGGATATATACATGTTACACTACACACATGGCTATAGACATGTTACACTACACACAGGGCTATATGCATGTTACACTACACACAGGACTATATACATGTTACACTACACACATGGCTATAGACATGTTACACTACACACATGGCTATATACATGTTACACTACACACATGGCTATATACATGTTACACTACACACATGGCTATATACATGTTACACTGCACACAGGACTATATGCATGTTACACTACACACAGGGATATATACATGTTACACTACACACATGGCTATATACATGTTACACTACACACAGGGCTATATGCATGTTACACTACACATAGGACTATATACATGTTACACTACACACATGGCTATATACATGTTGCACTACACACATGACTATATGCATGTTACACTACACACAGGGCTATATACATGTTACACTACACACAGGGCTATTTACATGTTACACTACACACAGGGTTATAGATATGTTACACTACACATGGCTATAGACATGTTACACTACACACATGGCTATATACATATTACACTACACCCATGGCTATATGCATGTTACACTACACACAGGGCTATATATATGTTACACTACACACATGGCTATAAACATGTTACACTACCCACATGGCTATATACATATTACACTACACCCATGGCTATATGCATGTTACACTACACACATGGCTATATACATGTTACACTACACACATGGCTATAGACATGTTACACTACACACATGGCTATATACATGTTACACTACACACAGGGCTATATACATGTTACACTACACACAGGGTTATATACATGTTACACTACACACAGGGCTATATACATGTTACACTACACACATGGCTATATACATGTTACACTACACACAGGGCTATATACATGTTACACTACACACATGGCTATATACATGTTACACTACACACATGGCTATAGACATGTTACACTACACACAGGGTTATATACATGTTACACTACACACATGGCTATATACATGTTACACTACACACAGGGTTATATACATGTTACACTACACACATGGCTATATACATGTTACACTACACACAGGGTAATATACATGTTACACTACACACAGGGCTATAGACATGTTACACTACACACAGGGTTATATACATGTTACACTACACACAGGGCTATATACATGTTACACTGCACACAGGGCTATATACATGTTACACTACACACAGGGCTATATACATGTTACACTACACACATGGCTATATACATGTTACACTACAGACATGACTATATACATGTTACACTACACACAGTGCTATATACATGTTACACTACAGACATGACTATATACATGTTACACTACACACAGTGCTATATACATGTTACACTACACACAGGGCTATATACATGTTACACTACACACAGGGCTATATACATGTTACACTACACACAGGGCTATATACATGTTACACTACACACAGGGTTATAGACATGTTACACTACACACATGGCTATAGACATGTTACACTACACACAGGGCTATATACCTGTTACACTACACACATGGCTATAGACATGTTACACTACACACAGGGCTATTGACATATTACACTACACACATGGCTATGGACATATTACACTACACACATGGCTATAGACATATTACACTACACACAGGGCTATGGACATGTTACACTACACACATGGCTATGGACATGTTACACTACACACAGGGTTATGGACATGTTACACTACACACAGGGCTATATACATGTTACACTACGCACAGGGCTATAGACATGTTACACTACACACAGGGCTATATATATGTTACACTACACACATGGCTATGGACATGTTACACTACACACAGGGCTATGGACATGTTACACTACACACATGGCTATGGACATGTTACACTACACACAGGGCTATGGACATGTTACACTACACACATGGCTATGGACTTGGCACACACAGCAACTATTCTATTATTCATACAAATTCTAATATCAGCAGCAGGAACTCAGCATCAACGTCCACATGGTGCACAACTTGGATCCGAAGGTCACCGTCTGAGTTATATACCAGAGTCAACGACACAAGAAAGATATGTGGATACTGTCGACAAGCAGCTTGCGAGAGCGCAGACTGCACCACCCAGGCAGAGGACAGAGTCTGCTAGATCGGTGAAGATACAGCGACCAAATACTGCGGAGGTAAATGTTTATTCTCTTGTGTGAATATGGTCAATGTGTTTGAGGAGGGGCGTATCTTATCATACTAACCCTATCCCGTCCTATTGGTTATTTCTAAAAATAGAACGTAACGAGTTATAAAATATTATTAAAAACAACAAATTTCTTCTATAGATAAAAAATATTGTCTTCTTTCGTGTAAATATCATGACAGGCTTTAGCAAAATGCTTGTAAAAGTGAATATTTTATTTATATAGACAACATCAGCAATGGCAACTCCTACTGTGCCTAGTACGTCTACTGATATGTACAGCAATGACAGTCAGGAGATCTACAATTGCTTCTCGAAACCCCCCGCAAGCCCGGCAGCAAGGGCCCAGAAAGTCCGCGACCAGCGTGTGAAGCGCTATGAACACGTGAAGCGATTTGAGCGCCATGAACACATGAAGCGATTTGAGCGGCATAATAAGAAACATGTGGACAAGACTTGCGACAGGTAAGTAGTGCTTGTTTTGAGTGCCATGACAACGAGGATGCGGACAAACATTGCGACAAATAAGTAGTGCTGGTTTTGAGTACTATGACAACGAGAATGTGGACAAACATTGCGACAGGTAAGTAGTGCTGGTTTTGAGTGCCATGACAACTAGGATGTGGACAAACATTGCGACAGGTAAGTAGTGCTGGTTTTGATTGCCATGACAACGAGGATGTGAACACACATTGCGACAGGTAAGTAGTGCTGGTTTTGAGTGCTATGATAACGAGGATGTGGACACACATTGCGACAGGTAAATAGTGCTGGTTTTGAGTGCTATGATAACGAGAATGTGGACAAACATTGCGACAGGTAAGTAGTGCTGGTTTTGAGTGCTATGATAACAGGCTGTGGACACAACATTGCGACAGGTAAGTAGTGCTGGTTTTGAGTGCTATGATAACGAGGATGTGGACAAACATTGCGACAGGTAAGTAGTGCTGGTTTTGAGTGCTATGAAAACGAGGATGTGGACAAACATTGCGACAGGTAAGTAGTGCTGGTTTTGAGCGCTATGACAACAGGTAGGTATATCTATCTATAACATTTCAGTCTACAGTACACTGTCTCTATGACACGTCAGTCTACAGTACACTGTCTCTATGGCACGTCAGTCTACAGTACACTGTCTCTGTAGCACGTCAGTCTATAGTACACTGTCTCTATAACACGTCAGTCTATAGTACACTGTCTCTATAACACGTCAGTCTACAGTAAACTGCCTCTATAACACGTCAGTCTATAGTACACTGTCTATATAACACGTCAGTTTACAGTACACTGTCTCTATAACACGTCAGTCTACAGTACACTGCCTCTATAACACGTCAGTCTACGGTACACTGTATCTATAACACGTCAGTCTACAGTACACTGTCTCTATAACACGTCAGTCTACGGTACACTGTATCTATAACACATCAATCTACAGTACACTGCCTCTATAACACGTCAGTCTACAGTACACTGTCTCTATAACATGTCATTCTACGGTACACTGCCTCTATAACACGTCAGTCTACGGTACACTGCCTCTATAGCACGTCAGTCTACGGTACACTGCCTCTATAGCACAGCAGTCTACAGTACACTGCCTCTATAACACGTCAGTCTACGGTACACTGCCTCTATAGCACGTCAGTCTATATTACACTGTCTCTATAACATGTCAGTCTACGGTACACTGCCTCTATAACACGTCAGTCTACGGTACACTGCCTCTATAACACGTCAGTCTACGGTACACTGCCTCTATAGCACATCAGTCTACAGTACACTGCCTCTATAACACGTCAGTCTACGGTACACTGCCTCTATAGCACGTCAGTCTATATTACACTGTCTCTATAACATGTCAGTCTACGGTACATTGCCTCTATAACACGTCAGTCGACAGTACACTGCCTCTATAACACGTCAGTCTACAGTACACTGCCTCTATAACACGCCAGTCGACAGTACACATCCTCTATAACACGTCAGTCTACGGTACACTGTCTCTATAACACGTCAGTCTACAGTACACTGTCTCTATAGCACGTCAGTATATAGTACACTGCCTCTATAACACGTCAGTCTATATTACACTGCCTCTATAACACGTCAGTCTACAGTACACTGCCTATATAACACGCCAGTCTATATTACACTGTCTCTATAACACGTCAGTCTACGGTACACTGTCTCTATAGCACGTCAGTATATATTACACTGCCTCTATAACACGTCAGTCTATATTACACTGCCTCTATAACACGTCAGTCTATATTCCACTGTCTCTATAACACGTCAGTCTATAGTACACTGTCTCTATAACACGTCAGTCTATATTACACTGCCTCTATAACACGTCAGTCTATATTACACTGCATCGATAACACGTCAGTCTATAGTACACTGTCTCTATAACACGTCAGTCTATATTACACTGTCTCTATAACACGTCAGTCTATATTACACTGCCTCTATAACACGTCAGTCTATATTACACTGTCTCTATAACACGTCAGTCTATATTACACTGCCTCTATAACACGTCAGTCTATATTACACTGCCTCTATAACACATCAGTCTATAGTACACTGTCTCTATAACACGTCAGTCTATATTACACTGCCTCTATAACACGTCAGTCTATATTAAACTGCCTCTATAACACGTCAGTCTATATTACACTGTCTCTATAACACGTCAGTCTATATTACACTGCCTCTATAACACGTTAGTCTAAATTACACTGCCTCTATAACACGTCAGTCTATAGTACACTGTCTCTATAACACGTCAGTCTATATTACACTGCCTCTATAACACGTCAGTCTATATTACACTGCCTCTATAGCACATCAGTCTACAGTACACTGTCTCTATAACACATCAGTCTATATTACACTGCCTCTATAACACGTCAGGCTACAGTACACTGCCTCTATAACACGTCAGTCTACGGTACACTGTCTCTATAACACGTCAGTCTATATTACACTGTCTCTATTACATGTCAGTCTATGGTACACTGTCTCTATAACATGTCAGTCTACAGTACACTGTCTCTATAGCACTTCAGTCTACAGTACACTGCCTCTATAACACGTCAGTCTACAGTACACTGTCTCTATAGCACATCAGTTTACAGAACACTGTCTCTATAACACATCATATACCGAGACTAGCTAAGTATGCATTGAGAATAGCTAAGTATGCTTTGAGAATAACTAAGTATACACTGAGAATAATTAAGTATGCATTGAGAATAGCTAAGTATGCATTGAGAATAACTAAGTATACACTGAGGATAACTAAGTATACACTGAGAATAACTAAGTATACACTGAGAATAACTAGGTATGCATTGAGAATAGCTAAGTATGCATTGAGAATAACTAAGTATACACTGAGGATAACTAAGTATACACTGAGAATAACTAAGTATACACTGAGAATAACTAAGTATGCATTGAGAATAGCTAAGTATGCATTGAGAATAACTAAGTATATACTGAGGATAACTAAGTATACACTGTGAATAACTAAGTATACACTGAGAATAACTAAGTATGCACTGAGAATAGCTAAGTATACACTGAGAATAACTAAGTATGCACTGAGAATAGCTAAGTATGCATTGAGAATAGCTAAGTATGCATTGAGAATAACTAAGTATACACTGAGGATAACTAAGTATACACTGAGGATAACTAAGTATAAACTGAGAATAACCAAGTATGCATTGAGAATAGCTAAGTATGCATTGAGAATAACTAAGTATGCACTGAGAATAGCTAAGTATGCTTTGAGAATAACTAAGTATGCACTGAGAATAGCTAAGTATGCATTGAGAATAACTAAGTATGCTTTGAGAATAACTAAGTATACACTGAGGATAACTAAGTATACACTGAGAATAACTAAGTATACACTGAGGATAACTAAGTATGCATTGAGAATAGCTAAGTATGCATTGAGAATAACTAAGTATACACTGAGGATAACTAAGTATACACTGAGAATAACTAAGTATACACTGAGGATAACTAAGTATGCATTGAGAATAACTAAGTATGCACTGAGAATAACTAAGTATGCATTGAGAATAACTAAGTATACACTGAGGATAGCTAAGTATGCATTGAGAATAACTAAGTATGCATTGAGAATAACTAAGTATGCATTGAGAATAACTAAGTATGCATTGAGAATAACTAAGTATGCACTGAGAATAACTAAGTATGCATTGAGAATAACTAAGTATAAATTTAGAATAACTAAGTATGCATTGAGAATAACTAAGTATGCATTGAGAATAACTAAGTATGCATTGAGAATAACTAAGTATGCATTGAGAATAACTAAGTATGCACTGAGAATAACTAAGTATGCATTGAGAATAACTAAGTATGCATTGAGAATAACTAAGTATGCATTGAGAATAACTAAGTATGCATTGAGAATAACTAAGTATGCACTGAGAATAACTAAGTATGCACTGAGAATAACTAAGTATACACTTAGAATAACTAAGTATGCATTGAGAATAACTAAGTATGCATTGAGAATAACTAAGTATAAATTGAGAATAACTAAGTATGCATTGAGAATAACTAAGTATGCATTGAGAATAACTAAGTATGCATTGAGAATAACTAAGTATGCATTGAGAATAACTAAGTATGCATTGAGAATAACTAAGTATGCATTGAGAATAACTAAGTATACACTTAGAATAACTAAGTATGCATTGAGAATAACTAAGTATGCATTGAGAATAACTAAGTATGCATTGAGAATAACTAAGTATACACTGAGGATAACTAAGTATACACTGAGAATAACTAAGTATAAACTGAGAATAACCAAGTATGCATTGAGAATAGCTAAGTATGCATTGAGAATAACTAAGTATGCACTGAGAATAACTAAGTATGCTTTGAGAATAACTAAGTATACACTGAGGATAACTAAGTATACACTGAGAATAACTAAGTATACACTGAGGATAACTAAGTATGCATTGAGAATAGCTAAGTATGCATTGAGAATAACTAAGTATACACTGAGGATAACTAAGTATACACTGAGAATAACTAAGTATGCACTGAGAATAACTAAGTATACATTGAGAATAACTAAGTATGCACTGAGAATAACTAAGTATGCATTGAGAATAACTAAGTATACACTGAGGATAGCTAAGTATGCATTGAGAATAACTAAGTATGCATTGAGAATAACTAAGTATGCATTGAGAATAACTAAGTATGCATTGAGAATAACTAAGTATACACTGAGAATAACTAAGTATACACTGAGAATAACTAAGTATACACTGAGGATAACTAAGTATGCATTGAGAATAACTAAGTATGCATTGAGAATAACTAAGTATACACTGAGGATAACTAAGTATACACTGAGAATAACTAAGTATGCACTGAGAATAACTAAGTATACATTGAGAATAACTAAGTATGCACTGAGAATAACTAAGTATGCATTGAGAATAACTAAGTATACACTGAGGATAACTAAGTATGCATTGAGAATAACTAAGTATGCATTGAGAATAACTAAGTATGCATTGAGAATAACTAAGTATGCATTGAGAATAACTAAGTATGCATTGAGAATAACTAAGTATGCATTGAGAATAACTAAGTATGCATTGAGAATAACTAAGTATGCATTGAGAATAACTAAGTATGCATTGAGAATAACTAAGTATGCATTGAGAATAACTAAGTATACACTTAGAATAACTAAGTATGCATTGAGAATAACTAAGTATGCATTGAGAATAACTAAGTATGCATTGAGAATAACTAAGTATGCATTGAGAATAACTAAGTATGCACTGAGAATAACTAAGTATGCACTGAGAATAACTAAGTATACACTTAGAATAACTAAGTATGCATTGAGAATAACTAAGTATGCATTGAGAATAACTAAGTATGCATTGAGAATAACTAAGTATGCATTGAGAATAACTAAGTATGCATTGAGAATAACTAAGTATGCATTGAGAATAACTAAGTATGCATTGAGAATAACTAAGTATGCACTGAGAATAACTAAGTATGCATTGAGAATAACTAAGTATAAACTTAGAATAACTAAGTATGCATTGAGAATAACGAAGTATGCTCTGAGAATAATAAATACCGATATATATATATATAACTTCTTTATTTCCTATTCTTTCAGAACGATGGACCTGCCACATACAATGCCACTGGACACACCGCCAGCAACCAAGCCGCTGAACACACCGCAAGCAACCAAGCCGCTGAACACACCGCAAGCAACCAAGCCACTGAACACACCGCAAGCAATTAAGCCGCTTGTTATACGGCAAACAGTCAAACCATTAACGGTCAAGCCGCCAACAACCAAGAGGCCAAACCGACCAACAATACGCCGGAGATGCAAAAACTGCTCAAAGAATTTAGCCAATGACCATTACAACGGCGAAGAGATTAGCGAGAGCCCAAACTGTAGCATGCACCGATCACCAAGACCCCCGATAGTTATACCAACAGGAGTTATCTGTATTTAGATTATAGCTTATCACACAACACATTTACATATATCATACACTCATCATATTTACCTAAAACTAAACGAACTCAATTTAATTGTTTTACCACGATCTTTGGATAGAAGAGAAAAAATAAAATCATATTAATCGATAATTGTATTATTGTTAGTTATTGATGTTACGAAGTCAAAATAATATATTCAACATTTACGCGTGCATAAATAAAACATTTCATGTACGCCGTGCATATGTGCCCTAAATGATTTAGTTCCCCATGGAAACAGGTGGCGTTGCGATAGCTGTGCACATGGTCACGTAATGAAGAAAACATTTTCAACAACAATTTTTTGAAAGTTGTGTTCACGACTAAAGAAAATAATAATATACTGCTATAACGTTGAGTCCGTATAGCTGAGAGAGTGCTATAACGTTGAGTCCGTATAGCTGAGAGAGTGCTATAACGTTGATTCCGTATAGCTGAGAGAGTGCTGTAACGTTGATTCCGTATAGCCGAGAGAGTGCTATAACGTTGATTCCGTATAGCTGAGAGAATGCTATAACGTTGAGTCCGTATAGCCGAGAGAGTGCTGTAACGTTGATTCCGTATAACCGAGAGAGTGCTGTAACGTTGATTCCGTATAGCCGAGAGAGTGCTATAACGTTGAGTCCGTATAGCTGAGAGAGTGCTGTAACGTTGATTCCGTATAGCTGAGAGAGTGCTATAACGTTGAGT
>JABXNX010000022.1:338268-377035 GCA_014843695.1 Archivesica marissinica | reverse complement strand
CCTCATCAATGTTGACAGACAGTGTTAGCCTCATCAATGTTGACAGACAGTGTTAGCCTCATCAATGTTGACAGACAGTGTTAGCCTCATCAATGTTGACAGACAGTGTTAGCCTCATCAATGTTGACAGACAGTGTTAGCCTCATCAATGTTGACATACAGTGTTAGCCTCATCAATGTTGACAGACAGTGTTAGCCTCATCAATGTTGACAGACAGTGTTAGCCTCATCAATGTTGACAGACAGTGTTAGCCTCATCAATGTTGACAGACAGTGTTAGCCTCATCAATGTTGACAGACAGTGTTAGCCTCATCAATGTTGACAGACAGTGTTAGCCTCATCAATGTTGACAGACAGTGTTAGCCTCATCAATGTTGACAGACAGTGTTAGCCTCATCAATGTTGACAGACAGTGTTAGCCTCATCAATGTTGACAGACAGTGTTAGCCTCATCAATGTTGACATACAGTGTTAGCCTCATCAATGTTGACAGACAGTGTTAGCCTCATCAATGTTGACAGATGGCGTTAGCCTCATCTGAGATAAACAGCATTAATCACGGTCTCAAACTCGTTCAAACTTCTCAATTTGTAATCAAATTTATCCTAAAAGCCTTTCAAACCAGATTAAGCACATGAAACACTTGTCTTCTAAAATACAAAAAAGCACTACATTACCACGCCGGAAAATCGGTTCCATAAAGAGGCAAGCTGCAGTACTCCCATGATGCCATGTTGCTATTCATGCAAATTTGAAGCAGTGTGCATGTTGAAATGAGACAATAAATGCGACAGGATCGTTGACAATTACATAGAGATTCTCACATCACACACAAAAACCGATTTACATTTTCTGAGATAAAATATCCATTAATTTTGTATTAAAAAAAATACAGACAAACCTGTAATTGACCAAGAGAGGATTTAGTGTCGAAGACATAACAATTAATACCTTATCCGGAGAGTTTGGCGTAAGTGAGTAAATATGGAGTTACAGTATAATGTGTTTTTCGCGAGATGAATATTTCCGCTATATTCGCGAGATCGAGCCTCTGATACGTGAATATAACAATCGCTAATATCTCAGATTATTTTCGCGTTGCGTCGTCCGCCATTTTGTCCAACAACGTGGTACGCTTGATTAGTATGGACATAGTTTACACAGGTTTATCGTTTTGATGTATTGTACTTTCAAATCAAACAAACTGGATAATGTTGACAGACATGAAAGGCATTGATTTTCTCTCTTTATAATGGTGTTTGCACTATTGGTAAGTTGCTTAACAATAAAAGGTTTTCCCAACATGCATGCTAAACATTCAATAAATATGGGTGGGTAATCAAACTGTTTGGCCGACATATCTCGCTGAATGGCTATTATCCTTTGAAGCGCAATGTTTTCACAACCCAGTAAATAGTCACCGTGTCTATATTGTAATTGTTTGACGATTTGACCATCAAGTTATACATCATAATTCTGCAAATGTACATAATGAATAAAGACAAATTAATATAAATGAAAAAATCGTTCTGTTTTGAAACTTGTTACTTCCCTTAGATAGATTCAGCCATTTGCAGTTTTGAGAATATTTTTACTATAGTGAATACCTGCCAATAACATAGACATGATCAGGTAATTAATTAATATCGACAATATAATAAACTATATAACACAAACATAATAATTTGAGATCCCAAATTAGTGAAAATTATCCATTATTACGGTATGCCAAGCGAGTAAGTTTAGTATCGATGAAGGAGAATTTGGTCCAAGCGAGTAAGTTTAGTATCGATGAAGGAGAATTTGGTCCAAGTGAGTAAGTTTAGTATCGATGAAGGAGAATTTGGTCCAAGTGAGTAAGTTTAGTATCGATGAAGGAGAATTTGGTCCAAGCGAGTAAGTTTAGTATCGATGAAGGAGAATTTGGTCCAAGTGAGTAAGTTTAGTATCGATGAAGGAGAATTTAACCCAAGTGAGTAAGCTTGGTGTAGGTGATGGAGAGTTTGGTCCAAGTGAGTAAGCTTGGTGTATGTAGGTGATGGAGAGTTTGGTCCAAGTGAGTAAGCTTGGTGTAGGTGATGGAGAGTTTGGTCCAAGTGAGTAAGCTTGGTGTAGGTGATGGAGAATTTGGTCCAAGTGAGTAAGTTTAGTATCGATGAAGGAGAATTTAACCCAAGTGAGTAAGCTTGGTGTAGGTGATGGAGAGTTTGGTCCAAGTGAGTAAGCTTGGTGTAGGTGATGGAGAGTTTGACCCAAGTGAGAGTTAAATGAGGTGCATGGATAGGCACGACACACTTTAGTATGGCTATGAACATACATATTAATCCATAACTTGACCTCAACCACAAGTCTCAGAGTGAGGCTTGATGAACAGTTGTGTGTCTCTACCATTAGTGGAAACTGCAATTTCATAGCCTTATACCAGTAATAACATGTTGACCTATCGCCGATTATTCATCTTATATTTGTCTGATGACTGTAGAGCACCTTCTTACTCATTACTTACAATAATGAGACTTTTCCTTACTTCTGCTATTCGTTCAGTCTGGTCCCTCGGAGAACTTAATTATTATATAAATCTGGTTGACAGGGTGTGATTTAATGGTTCTGACAAATATATCACAGTCTGCCAGAGTAGGTAACCGCTTCCTAGCCACATCCCCCGAGATTATCCAATAAACCTTTCACATCCTCCGGTAAACCTAGCATTTCATCTGTCCGATATAATGTAAAATGCCAAATACGGATGCGATTTTCAGGATATCTTCAGGCAGTAATTCTGGATTTCAAGAACAAACGTGACAATTCTATTTCACCCATTTGAAGGAGTCTGGCTTTCTTTCGCTTGAAGCAGTCTGGCTTTCCCTCGCTTGAAGGAGTCTGGCTTTCCCTCGCTTGAAGGAGTCTGGCTTTCCCCTCGCTTGAAGGAGTCTGACTTTCCCCTCGCTTGAAGGAGTCTGGGTTTCTCTAGCTTGAAGGAGTCTGGCTTTCTTTCATTTGAATTAGTCTGGCTTTCTGCCATTTGAACTAGTCTGGCATTAATACATTTAATTAACATTTACATTTTGATTAATCACACCCATAAGGGTAATCGACGTACAATCAATGTACAATGTATATAGAGATTATCAATCCCTAACAATCTTTGTACAATGTATATAGAGATTATCAATCCCTAACAATCTGTGTACAATGTATATAGAGATTATCAATCCCTAACAATCTTTGTACAATGTATATAGAGATTATCAATCCCTAACAATCTGTGTACAATGTATATAGAGATTATCAATCCCTAACAATCTTTGTACAATGTATATAGAGATTATCAATCCCCAACAATCTTTGTACAATGTATATAGAGATTATCAATCCCTAACAATCTTTGTACGATGTATATAGAGATTATCAATCCCCAACAATCTTTGTACGATGTATATAGAGATTATCAATCCCTAACAATCTTTGTACAATGTATATAGAGATTATCAATCCCTAACAATCTTTGTACGATGTATATAGAGATTATCAATCCCCAACAATCTTTGTACGATGTATATAGAGATTATCAATCCCTAACAATCTTTGTACAATGTATATAGAGATTATCAATCCCTAACAATCTTTGTACAATGTATATAGAGATTATCAATCCCTAACAATCTTTGTACAATGTATATAGAGATTATCAATCCCTAACAATCTTTGTACAATGTATATAGAGATTATCAATCCCTAACAATCTGTGTACAATGTATATAGAGATTATCAATCCCTAACAATCTTTGTACAATGTATATAGAGATTATCAATCCCTAACAATCTGTGTACAATGTATATAGAGATTATCAATCCCTAACAATCTTTGTACAATGTATATAGAGATTATCAATCCCTAACAATCTTTGTACGATGTATATAGAGATTATCAATCCCCAACAATCTTTGTACAATGTATATAGAGATTATCAATCCCTAACAATCTTTGTACAATGTATATAGAGATTATCAATCCCTAACAATCTTTATACAATGTATATAGAGATTATCAATCCCTAACAATCTTTGTACAATGTATATAGAGATTATCAATCCCTAACAATCGATGTACAATGTATATAGAGATTATCAATCCCTAACAATCTTTATGATCATGTCGACGTCTTCGACCTGCGCAATGAGTAACATCACTGGATATAGTCTGCAACTTCCATTTCCCAAACCGCCAGCTTTCGGGCCACTTTAATAGCATTTAATAGGAAAATCAATGGCATGCAGCCCGTCGCCGGCACAAATTTATGTAAATGGCGTATTTACCATAAACTTGATAGATGATTTATGATTGCAGAGAAAGTGTTCTAATCATCTCAAATCAATAAAATCTGCGTGTCAAAGGAAATGTAGACTGTGCTAGGAAATTGCATGATGGGTGATGACGTGGATAAGGTGAGACCCGCAACAATCGGGCAGGATTTGCTGTATAATTGATACACCTGATGATTTTCCGTTTGAGGATTCTGTATCGATCTAATGAAATTTCTTATTTCTATTTATTTCTCCAAGCTGTCGAGAGTGTTTAGAACTTTCTGCAAACTTCAAGGAATCTGTTTTGTTTCAAATGTAAAACAAGTAGTAATCTGTTGTAATCTGTTCTAAATAATACTCATACAATGTCATCTGTTCTAAATAATACTCATACAATGTCATCTGTTCTAAATAATGCTCATACAATTTCATCTGTTCTAAAGAATACTCATACAATGTAATATGTGCTAAATAATGCAACTACAATGTAATATGTGCTAAATAATGCAACTACAATGTAATATGTGCTAAATAATGCAACTACAATGTAATATGTGCTAAATAATGCAACTACATTGTATGATGTCCTATATAATGCAACTACATTGTATGATGTCCTATATAATACAACTACATTGTATGATGTCCTATATAATGCAACTACATTGTATGATGTCCTATATAATACAACTACATTGTATGATGTCCTATATAATACAACTACATTGTATGATGTCCTATATAATACAACTACATTGTATGATGTCCTATATAATGCAACTACATTGTATGATGTCCTATATAATACAACTACATTGTATGATGTCCTATATAATACAACTACATTGTATGATGTCCTATATAATGCAACTACATTGTATGATGTCCTATATAATACAACTACATTGTATGATGTCCTATATAATACAACTACATTGTATGATGTCCTATATAATACAACTACATTGTATGATGTCCTATATAATGCAACTACATTGTATGATGTCCTATATAATACAACTACATTGTATGATGTCCTATATAATACAACTACATTGTATGATGTCCTATATAATACAACTACATTGTATGATGTCCTATATAATACAACTACATTGTATGATGTCCTATATAATACAACTACATTGTATGATGTCCTATATAATGCAACTACATTGTATGATGTCCTATATAATGCTCATAGTTTGTAATCTCTCCTAAATAATGCAGATTACAGCACAAAGACGTATAAATCTGTCCTAAATAAATGGATGTGAGTAATCAAGCCGATTCAAATTAATATATTGAGAACGATTCAAATTCATATATTGAGAACGATTCAAATTAATATATTGTGAACAATTCAAATTAATATATTGAGAAAGATTCAAATTAATATATTGTGAACGATTCAAATTAATATATTGAGAATAAATTTACTTTTATTGGAAATTACCTTTGACGTAAAATGTACACAAAATGAAATATGTTTCCTGGCTATAAAGTCATGCATATCAGAGCTACATTATTGCAATCAGAAATATTAAACAGTAGCAGATCAATTATCGGCTGATGATAATTGTAACATCATTGATAGTTGTCAGTCTCAGCTGGTGATAATTGTAACATCAATGATAGTTGTCAGTCTCAGCTGGTGATAATTGTAACATCATTGATAGTTGTCAGTCTCAGCTGGTGATAATTGTAACATCAATGATAGTTGTCAGTCTCAGCTGGTGATAATTGTAACATCATTGATAGTTGTCAGTCTTAGCTGATGATAATTGTAACATCATCGATAGTTGTCAGTCTCAGCTGGTGATAATTGTAACATCATTGATAGTTGTCAGTCTTGGCTGATGATAACTGTAACATCATTGATAGTTGTCAGTCTCAGCTGATGATAATTGTAACATCATTGATAGTTGTCAGTCTCAGCTGATGATAATTGTAACATCATTGATAATTGTCAGTATTGGCTGGTGATAATTGTAACATCATTGATAGTTGTCAGTCTCAGCTGGTGATAATTGTAACACCATTGATAGTTGTCAGTCTCAGCTGGTGATAATTGTAACATCATCGATAGTTGTCAGTCTCAGCTGGTGATAATTGTAACATCATTGATAGTTGTCAGTCTCAGCTGGTGATAATTGTAACATCATTGATAGTTATCAGTATCTGCTAAAAATAATTGTAACATCAATCAATAATTGTAACACTGATCGATACAGTACATTAATACAAGAGTACATTTGATTCATCCATGCCAAATCTTGGCAGATAAAACAAATAGTTTGTAATATAACTGTATTTTGTACAAATAAAGCACTATTTGCAAATTGCTTTTACAAAAGTGAATGTTAGGGAAATGTAAAATAGATCCTCCCGCAGGATAATATTTCATCTAGAGTTACAATAATGTTGATTTTCTACTATGTCTGTTTCGTTTCTATTTAAAAATGTTCACCCTGACTGTCATTGTGTATTACAAAGTAAGAACCCCCCCCAAACAAAGCCTCACAGCAGGACATTTTCTAGATGACTTCCCATCACAGGAAAGGATTCTAGATAACAATGTGTGTCACAGCAGGAAAGGATTCTAGATAACAATGTGTGTCACAGCAGGAAAGGATTATAGATAACAATGTGTGTCACAGCAGGAAAGGATTATAGATAACAATGCGTGTCACAGCAGGAAAGGATTCTAGATAACAATGTGTGTCACAGCAGGAAAGGATTATAGATAACAATGTGTGTCACAGCAGGAAAGGATTCTAGATAACAATGTGTGTCACAGCAGGAAAATAGTCAAGATGTCCCAGCTCCGAGTGTCACAGCAGGAAAATAGTCAAGATGTCCCATCTCCGAGTGTCACAGCAGGAAAATAGTCAAGATGTCCCATCTCCGAGTGTCACAGCAGGAAAATAGTCAAGATGTCCCATCTCCGAGTGTCACAGCAGGAAAATAGTCAAGATGTCCCATCTCCGAGTGTCACAGCAGGAAAATAGTCAAGATGTCCCATCTCCGAGTGTCACAGCAGGAAAATAGTCAAGATGTCCCATCTCCGAGTGTCACAGCAGGAAAATAGTCAAGATGTCCCATCTCCGAGTGTCACAGCAGGAAAATAGTCAAGATGTCCCATCTCCGAGTGTCACAGCAGGAAAATAGTCAAGATGTCCCATCTCCGAGTGTCACAGCAGGAAAATAGTCAAGATGTCCCATCTCCGAGTGTCACAGCAGGAAAATAGTCAAGATGTCCCATCTCCGGAGTGTCACAGCAGGAAAATAGTCAAGATGTCCCATCTCCGAGTGTCACAGCAGGAAAATAGTCAAGATGTCCCATCTCCGAGTGTCACAGCAGGAAAATAGTCAAGATGTCCCATCTCCGAGTGTCACAGCAGGAAAATAGTCAAGATGTCCCATCTCCGAGTGTCACAGCAGGAAAATAGTCAAGATGTCCCATCTCCGAGTGTCACAGCAGGAAAATAGTCAAGATGTCCCATCTCCGAGTGTCACAGCAGGAAAATAGTCAAGATGTCCCATCTCCGAGTGTCACAGCAGGAAAATAGTCAAGATGTCCCATCTCCGAGTGTCACAGCAGGAAAATAGTCAAGATGTCCCATCTCCGAGTGTCACAGCAGGAAAATAGTCAAGATGTCCCATCTCCGAGTGTCACAGCAGGAAAATAGTCAAGATGTCCCATCTCCGAGTGTCACAGCAGGAAAATAGTCAAGATGTCCCATCTCCGAGTGTCACAGCAGGAAAATAGTCAAGATGTCCCATCTCCGAGTGTCACAGCAGGAAAATACTCTACATGATTCTATATTTAAGTATCACAGGAGGAACATATTCTACATGATTCTATATTTAAGTATCACAGGAGGAGCATATTCTACATGATTCTATATTTAGGTATCACAGGAGGAACATATTCTACATGATTCTATATTTAAGTATCACAGGAGGAACATATTCTACATGATTCTATATTTAAGTATCACAGGAGGAACATATTCTACATGATTCTATATTTAAGTATCACAGGAGGAACATATTCTACATGATTCTATATTTAAGTATCACAGGAGGAACATATTCTACATGATTCTATATTTAAGTATCACGGGAGGAACATATTCTACATGATTCTATATTTAAGTATCACAGGAGGAACATATTCTACATGATTCTATATTTAAGTATCACAGGAGGAACATATTCTACATGATTCTATATTTAAGTATCACGGGAGGCACATATTCTACATGATTCTATATTTAAGTATCACAGGAGGAACATATTCTACATGATTCTATATTTAAGTATCACGGGAGGAACATATTCTACATGATTCTATATTTAAGTATCACGGGAGGAACATATTCTACATGATTCTATATTTAAGTATCACGGGAGGAACATATTCTACATGATTCTATATTTAAGTATCACGGGAGGAACATATTCTACATGATTCTATATTTAAGTATCACGGGAGGAACATATTCTACATGATTCTATATTTAAGTATCACAGGAGGAACATATTCTACATGATTCTATATTTAGGTATCACGGGAGGAACATATTCTACATGATTCTATATTTAAGTATCACAGGAGGAACATATTCTACATGATTCTATATTTAAGTATCACAGGAGGAACATATTCTACATGATTCTATATTTAAGTATCACAGGAGGAACATATTCTACATGATTCTATATTTAAGTATCACAGGAGGAACATATTCTACATGATTCTATATTTAAGTATCACAGGAGGAACATACTCTACATGATTCTATATTTAAGTATCAGAGGAGGAACATATTCTACATGATTCTATATTTAAGTATCACAGGAGGAACATATTCTACATGATTCTATATTTAAGTATCACAGGAGGAACATATTCTACATGATTCTATATTTAAGTATCACAGGAGGAACATATTCTACATGATTCTATATTTAAGTATCACAGGAGGAACATATTCTACATGATTCTATATTTAAGTATCACAGGAGGAACATATTCTACATGATTCTATATTTAAGTATCACAGGAGGAACATATTCTACATGATTCTATATTTAAGTATCACAGGAGGAACATATTCTACATGATTCTATATTTAAGTATCACAGGAGGAACATATTCTACATGATTCTATATTTAAGTATCACAGGAGGAACATATTCTACATGATTCTATATTTAAGTATCACAGGAGGAACATATTCTACATGATTCTATATTTAAGTATCACAGGAGGAACATATTCTACATGATTCTATATTTAAGTATCACAGGAGGCACATATTCTACATGATTCTATATTTAAGTATCACAGGAGGAACATATTCTACATGATTCTATATTTAAGTATCACAGGAGGAACATATTCTACATGATTCTATATTTAAGTATCACAGGAGGAACATATTCTACATGATTCTATATTTAGGTATTACATGAGGAACATATTCTACATGACTGTTACAGCATGAAAATGCCTTAATATGACCCTAAAACAACATTAATTTTGTTCATTTTCTACCTCCAATCTCTTTTGTCTTGCTCAACTAAATCAATTTCATTTTCACTATATAACAAACAACAAACTCTTTAAAAACATTTTTTCATTAAACATGTTTAAATTAAAGAGTCGGGGGATGTGAAATTGGTCCTAGTTTGCTGGAAAATTGATCGTCATGCATCGATATTTTGTTTTAGTAAATTTATTCAGAATATATCGATTAAACTGCCAGTTGGCCTGCTATTGAAATCCTAGCCGACTAATCAAGTTTTCTTGCCCTCCTCTTGCATGAAATCCTAGCTGACTAATCAAGTTTGCTTGCCCTCCTATTGCATGAAATCCTAGCCGACTAATCAAGTTTGCTTGCCCTCCTATTGATGGAAAGCCGACTAATCAAGTTTTCTTGCCCTCCTATTGCATGAAATCCTAGTCGACTAATCAAGTTTGCTTACCCTCCTCTTGCATGAAATCCTAGCCGACTAATCAAGTTTGCTTGCCCTCTTGCATGAAATCCTAGCCAACTAATCAAGTTTTCTTGCCCTCCTATTGACTGAAAGCCGACTAATCAAGTTTGCTTGCCCTCCTATTGACTGAAAGCCGACTAATCAAGTTTTCTTGCTCTCCTCTAGCCAAGAATGTCGTTCAATATTTTTAAAACGAAATAGCGGGATACGAAATAACGGAGAGGGAAAAAATGCTGAAGTTTTGATTTGCATGGCTTGTTTGGATTCTGTAGGTAGTGTGCTCCTTTTAACTTCCAGGTCAACCCATACCCACATAGAGGCATTATATGCCACGTATCTCTATCCATATAATAACTCATAACTTCCAGGTCAACCCATACCCACATAGAGGCATTATATGCCACGTATCTCTATCCATATAATAACTCATAACTTCCAGGTCAACCCATACCCACATAGAGGCATTATATGCCACGTATCTCTATCCATATAATAACTTATAACTTCCAGGTCCATACCCACATAGAGGCGTTATATACCACGTATCTCTATCCATATAATAACTTATAACTTCCAGGTCCATACCCACATAGAGGCGTTATATGCCACGTATCTCTATCCATATAATAACTTATAACTTCCAGGTCCATACCCACATAGAGGCATTATAAGCCATGTATCTCTATCCATATAATAACTTATAACTTCCAGGTCCATACCCACATAGAGGCGTTATATGCCACGTATCTCTATCCATATAATAACTTATAACTTCCAGGTCAACCCATACCCACATAGAGGCGTTATATGCCACGTATCACTATCCATATAATAACTTATAACTTCCAGGTCCATACCCACATAGAGGCGTTATATGCCATGTATCTCTATCCATATAATAACAAGCACATGTGTTGAACTTACATCCCCTGTCGAATATGATCCTTTATTAATTTTATGAAATGGCAAGATTAATTAATTGGCTCCAGATTAGTATGGATAGTAGTTATAGTACATATACTGTATATAGATTTTTAAATGAGTAAATGTGGTGTCATTGTTTCAATCTCAGGGTCGAACTTGCAGAGAACCACACCACAGGGGCCTGCCGAATAAGTTATTACACTTGACACCAGCAAACGACCACTACAACAGCAAACGAACACTCCAACAGCAAATGAACACTCAACACCAGCAAACGAACACTCCAACAGCAAATGAACACTCCAACAGCAAACGAACACTCCAACAGCAACTGAACACTCCAACAGCAAACGAACACTCCAACAGCAAACGAACACTCCAACAGCAAACGAACACTCCAACAGCAAATGAACACTCCAACAGCAAATGAACACTCCAACAGCAAATGAACACTCCAACAGCAAATGAACACTCCAACAGCAAATGAACACTCCAACAGCAAACGAACACTCCAACAGCAAACGAACACTCCAACAGCAAACGAACACTCCAACAGCAAATGAACACTCCAACGTAGCAAATGAATGGTGTGGTGAAACTCCAACAGCAAATGAACACTCCAACAGCAAACGAACACTCCAACAGCAAATGTGAACACTCCAACAGCAAACGAACACTCCAACAGTAACGAACACTCCAACAGCAAACGAACACTCCAACAGCAAACGAACACTCCAACAGCAAACGAACACTCCAACAGCAAATGAACATGAACACTCCAACAGCAAATGAACACTCCAACAGCAAATGAACACTCCAACAGCAAACGAACACTCAAACAGCAAACGAACACTCCAACAGCAAACGAACACTCCAACAGCAAATGAACACTCCAACAGCAAACGAACACTCCAACAGTAAAGTGGTGTGTGTGTGTGTGTGGTGTGTGGTGGTGGTGTGGTGTGTGTGTGTGTGGTGGTAGCAAATGAACACTCCAACAGCAAACGAACACTCCAACAGTAAACGAACACTCCAACAGCAAACGAACACTCCCAACAGCAAACGAACACTCCAACAGCAAACGAACACTCCAACAGCAAATGAACATGAACACTCCAACAGCAAATGAACACTCCAACAGCAAATGAACACTCCAACAGCAAACGAACACTCAAACAGCAAACGAACACTCCAACAGCAAACGAACACTCCAACAGCAAACGAACACTCCAACAGCAAACAAACACTCCAACAGCAAATGTTATTACTGAACACCCTACCATTATTTTGACAAATAAGTAATTGCTAACAACTGGGTAAATATCAATTTCCCCAGAATAAAGTTTCCAATCTCCTTTCCAAAACATCGATAAAATGGTTTACAGTTCTCTATAATACCATTTCATTTTCCCATGAACAGAATTAGCCCCTTACTTATTTTTTTTTCACTCATTGAAAATCAATAGTCTCAGTATGTTAGCATCCATTCTTGTTTTAAACAGAAAATTCCACAGAGGGGAAAGATATTTACACAACAAGGGGAAAGAGATACACAACAAGGGAAAGAGATACACAACAAGGGAAAGAGATACACAACAAGGGAAAAGAGATACACAACAAGGGGAAAGAGATACACAACAAGGGGAAAGAGATACACAACAAGGGGAAAGAGATACACAACAAGGGGAAAGAGATACACAACAAGGGGAAAGAGATACACAACAAGGGAAAAGAGATACACAACAAGGGGAAAGAGGTACACAACAAGGGGAAAGAGATACACAACAAGGGGAAAGAGATACACAACAAGGGGAAAGAGATACACAAGGGGAAAGAGATACACAACAAGGGAAAAGAGTAACACAACAAGGGAAAAGAGATACACAACAAGGGGAAAGAGATACACAACAAGGGGAATGAGATACACAACAAGGGGAAAGAGATACACACACTATTTAGCAATGAGGGAAATAGATATACATAATGAGAGGAAAGATATACACATATTGAGAGGAAAGATATACATAATGAGAGGAAAGATATACATAATGAGAGGAAAGATATACACACAATGAGAGGAAAGATATACACATAATGAGAGGAAAGATATACATAATGAGAGGAAAGATATACATAATGAGAGGAAAGATACATAATGAGAGGAAAGATATACACACAATGAGAGGAAAGATATACATAATGAGAGGAAAGATATACACATAATGATGGGAAAGAGATAGAAACACTGAGGGGAAAGTTTCCAGCTGCAAATATAGAAAAGAAATTGATTTTTGTTGGAACTGAGAAATGAGAGAATTGACGATAAGATTCTTCGAATTTTCAGACTGGAAGTGAATCCCGAGAGGTTTGACACACCCATGCAATTTATGATGGTATCGACATTGCTTTAAATGCTCCATGTGGAATAAATAGACGATATTTGTTTGTCTCGGTGTATGATCGAATTATATTTCACCGAATGAACATTGAAATCAATATTATCATGAATGGTGCTAACTATGATTGACAATAATAGCTTTCTATGTTCACAGGTGAAATATAATTCTATCATTCACTTAAGCGAACACACCTTATTTTTATTCTAATGTATTAAATGGCACTAGACCATCGCATTTAGATGACAACATAAATGACAACACTGGAAATCATAAATGATGTCACAAACAGCTTGACTCCTAAAGTGTCATGTTGACGAAATTTCCTAAAGTGTTCACATTGAAGATATTTCCTAAAGTGTTCACGTTGACGATATTTCCCAAAGTGTTCACGTTGACGATATTTCCCAGTGTTTATGTCGAAGATATTTCTTAAAGTGTTCACGTTGAAGATATTTCCTAAAGTGTTCACGTTGAAGATATTTCCTAAAGTGTTCATGTTGACGATATTTCCTAAAGTGTTCACATTGAACGATATTTCCCAAAGTGTTCACGTTGACGATAATTCCTAGTGTTCACGTTGAAGATATTTCCCAAAGTGTTCACGTTGACGATATTTCAAATTGCAGTGATGAGAACAACAAGTGTAAAGCAGTGAGCATAAAACATATTATACCACTGCATTCAACCAATGGAATATTCCTCTGCATTCAACCAATGGAATATTCCTCTGCATTCAACCAATGGAATATTCCTCTGCATTCAACCAATGGAATATTCCTCTGCATTCAACCAATGGAATATTCCTCTGCATTCAACCAATGGAATATTCCTCTGCATTCAACCAATGGAATATTCTGCTGCATTCAACCAATGGAATATTCCTCTGCATTCAACCAATGGAATATTCTGCTGCATTCAACCAATGGAATATTCCTCTGCATTCAACCAATGTAATATTCCACTGCATTCAACCAATGGAATATTCTGCTGCATTCAACCAATGGAATATTCTGCTGCATTCAACCAATGGAATATTCTGCTGCATTCAACCAATGGAATATTCCACTGCATTCAACCAATGGAATATTCCACTGCATTCAATCAATGGAATATTCCACTGCATTCAACCAATGTAATATTCCACTGCATTCAACCAATGGAATATTCTGCTGCATTCAACCAATGGAATATTCTGCTGCATTCAACCAATGGAATATTCCGCTGCATTCAACCAATGGAATATTCCGCTGCATTCAACCAATGGAATATTCCACTGCATTCAACCAATGGAATATTCCACTGCATTCAACCAATGGAATATTCCACTGCATTCAACCAATGGAATATTCCACTGCATTCAATCAATGGAATATTCCGCTGCATTCAATCAATGTAATATTCCGCTGCATTCAACCAATGGAATATTCCACTGCAATCAACCAATGGAACAACACATTTCATTATTCACTGATAAATTCCTATATTACATTGAAAATTATTCTTTTGTTTGCTACCGAAGGCCATTTTTGGTTGTCGTAAAACATCACAGATGTTTGTTTTGGGGGTGAAAGTCATACCGACAGCTTAGGTCAAATGGTGACTCTTCAGTTGTTATTGGCTGATGAATAGCCCACCCTGGGCGTAGCAGCATTTCAGACATGGACGAGCAGTTTGTTAGATCCACCACCATTCCGCAAACCAGCCTCATAGTTTCCTCACATGAAACAATTTTGACACCCACAGTGGGATTTGAACAAACTGACAGTGGTTAAGGGCCATATGACTAACGCCCTTAATCACTCACCACCAGAGGCGTCTGAATGAAGTGGAGTTAATGAATTAATTAACTGATGCAACAAAATGTACTTTTACAAGACTGATAATAGAAACGAACGTGGCCATAATACAATGCAAAAGATTATAAATTGGAATCATTTACACATATGGTTACTGCAACAGACATAAAGCCAGACAATTTCGCCTATTTAGATGCTATTTTCGTACTCGGCCTACACAAAACCGGCAGATTACAACCTAGAGGAACTTAATATCTAGACTGACCTACTACAGTGCATGTACCACCCTAATATAGCGCCCAAACCTTATAACATTGTTCTTGCAGAAAAGACACATATCTCTTGCTTGATACGTTTAACCTTAATAATTAAGGTTTAATTGTGCCAAGTCATTTTAAAAGTTTAGTTGTGGGTATCAACAGAAAGTTCTGTATTGATCTTTTGTTTTTTCCGGTCATATTTGTGAGATTTGTTGGGTTCAACTCGCTATTTTTGGATTGAATTTCATTGCATTTACTTGTTGCTAAAGATACAGCTTTAGAAGAGAGAGGTAATGATATTTCAGACTTTTGTGATTACAAAAGTCTTTATGTAAGACAAACTGTGAGGTGTTCTAAAAATATATATACCATATCTGTTGTTGGTTTTCATGTGTTTGTTCCACATCTTCTGAACTGGATTATCAAGTTTATTGTATAGTTTGTATATAAGGTGAGCAGTTATGATCAAGCATCAATCAGATAGTGCAAAGGCCATTTACTCTCCGGATTCATCAAATTCTTTTTCACATTGCTCATCGACTACATCACCTGTGATTTCCATAAATTAACCTTCAAACTGCTCTGTATGTTCATCAATATATTTGAACTCTTTCTTCCCTTTTCCTGGAATCACTTCTGAGCACTGTTGTTAGACTTATGGATTCCATTGAAATCAGTAATTAATTGGAAAGTACCCAACCTGGCCAATTGTCATCCTTCAATGGCTAAACATGTTTAGGATTGGACTGCTTTATTCATTCTGGCATTGATTTTTACATTTTTGACTGATTATCTGCTCTTAACACTGTTTGTGTCATAGAGGCAGTTAAGCCATTTATAATGGGGGAGCAGGCAAATCCTGTCAACGGCAATGTTTAATGATTGAACACTGGGGAGAAACACTGAAAGGTAAATATGGACATCAATAGTTTCAGTTCACTTTTGACTTCCACTGTTTGAACCTTCATCAATTCAATGTGGTTGTATTGTAGGGACAGTCATTCAGTACACTCTGGACAACAGTAAAGGAAATAGGACCGACCATATTCATGTGCTACAATACAAATGTATGGTATATCAAACATATATGATTATATGTGAACCATTTCTGCACAGCTGAATGTGGAAGACGGCAGCATATACATGTATATAGAGATCAAAGAAGGAAAAGTCACAGTTGTATTTTGGCATCATAGCCCATTTTAAGATATTTGGACAATTTGAAGGATGCCCATTAATTAATGTTGAATATCACATGTTTGATACATACAATATTTAATAGACACACAGTAATATTGTGAAGCACCTCCACACCAGAACCCCTCTAATCTGGAAATCCCTCCAAACCAGAACCCCTCTAATCTGGAAATCCCTCCAAACCAGAACTCCTCTAATCTGGAATTCCCTCCAAACCAGAACCTCTAATCTGGAAATCCCTCCAAACCAGAACCCCTCTAATCTGGAAATCCCTCCAAACCAGAACTCCTCTAATCTGGAATTCCCTCTAAACCAGAACCCCTCTAATCTGGAATTCCCTCCAAACCAGAACCCCTCTAATCTGGAAATCCCTCCAAACCAGAACCCCTCTAATCTGGAAATCCCTCCAAACCAGAACCCCTCTAATCTGGAATTCCCTCCAAACCAGAACCCCTCTAATCTGGAAATCCCTCCAAACCAGAACTCCTCTAATCTGGAAATCCATCCTAACCAGAACCGCTCTAATCTGGAATTCCCTCCAAACCAGAACACCTCTAATCTGGAAATCCATCCAAACCAGAACTGCTCTATTCTGGAAATCCATCCAAACCAGAACCCCTCTAATCTGGAAATCCCTCCAAACCAGAACCCCTCTAATCTGGAAATCCCTCCAAACCAGAACACCTCTAAACTGGAATTCCCCCCAAACCAGAACCCCTCTAATCTGGAATTCCCTCTAAACCAGAACCCCTCTAATCTGGAAATCCCCCCAAACCAGAACTCCTCTAATCTGGAAATCCATCCTAACCAGAACCGCTCTAATCTGGAATTCCCTCCAAACCAGAACACCTCTAATCTGGAAATCCATCCAAACCAGAACCCCTCTAATCTGGAAATCCATCCAAACCAGAACTCCTCTAAACTGGAATTCCCTCCAAACCAGAACCCCTCTAATCTGGAAATCCATCCAAACCAGAACCCCTCTAATCTGGAATTCCCTCCAAACCAGAACCCCTCTAATCTGGAATTCCCTCCAAACCAGAACCCCTCTAATCTGGAATTCCCTCCAAACTGAACAAATTTCATGGTCCCAAATTTTTCCCTTGTTGTTTGTAAAAAATGTCATATGATATTTTCACCTGCCTATTTTTTCACCCCCCCCTCCTATGAGACTTGGTTAGGGTTAGAATATTGGGGGCGGGTGAAAATCTCATAGGGGGGTGAAAATCTCATGGCATTTTTTTCACCCGTGGGTGAAAATCTCATGTGAGACCAGAACCCCTCTTTTCCAAACAGATTTTTAAAAAATGTGCATTTTCAACTTTAATTTACCCTGTAAACAGAACAGCAACTTGTCATCAAACATGAAACTTAGTATTCTTTTAAACAAACAACTTTCAACTATTTTTTCAGAATATTGATTAATACAATATTGTATTAATACTAAAAATGAATCAGTTCTTTGCTAACTGCCAAGCTATAAACATGTCCTTCTAAGCATTGCAGAGTTGAATTATTAATTTAGGAGAAATCTACTCCACTATGAAAACCAATCCAAACTGAACTTTGACCTTGGTCCAGGGGCCATTCTGTTTAGAGGGGTTTCACTACACCCTCTATGACGTATTTTAAAGATTAAATAAATCGGCGTCAAAATGTAAGTTAGAGGATGGTTGACGACAAGAAGAACCCGACAGTATCTTTTCGGTATTTTAACTTCCATTGCTCCCATTTTCGTTGACATTGACATTTATGTTACTGCTGTAAACAATGGATGCAGCAAATATATTTGGTTCCATTGCCTACGGGTAACTAGAAGCTAGGAGGCTATCTCCTCATTCTAACTTTACATTTTGATGGCAATTTATTACTACGGTAAGTTCAGAAAACAATTAACCCATTCAACACCAAGTAACTGACATGGAGGATATTTTCAGAACAATAAATTAATAAGAAAATTACATTTGGACCAGTTCATTTATCAAAATGGGTAATTTTTGTCTAAACATAGTAATATTGCTGGCAAAAAATGCAGATCCTGATGAGATGGCTCGTCATGAGCCGGCTCACCTGGCTCACCTGGCTCACCTGGATCTTTTGTAAGCCTATTGAGGCCTGTGGTGTTGAAAGGGTTAAACACTTAAAATTCTGAATCGAGTTTTAGGAAGCCGCCATTTTTTTCTACTGATCCCACATGAGATATTTAGGGTCACCATGTGACTGCCATTGACCAATGGAAAGGATAGAACTTAGTGAAAGGTTCAATTAAAAAAAACCTATTTTCCATATGCTGGATGGGGGTTTAGAACAATCTACAAACATTACCATTGCAAATTACCCTGAAGTTCTTTAATCTTGTCTTACAATTAACACCTGTCTGTCCTCTGCCCATATCAATTATTTATTAAGTCTTTGTTTACATTAGGAACGTGTTGTGAAAACATCAAGCCAAGTGATAAACATAAATAGATGAAAGCAGAAGGATGTCTCAAGTGGTTAACACGCTGGACTGGTAATCCAGGGATCACAGGTTCGATCTCCCGTGTGACTATAATTAAAATAATAGTCTTTTGGATGGGACGTTAAGCCAAGGACTCGTGTCGGTGCTCTACACCGTGCACGTAAAAGAACCAGAGGAGACTCTGGAATGGGTCTCTCTCTGTATCATTGCACTATCCTCCAAAAATCTAAAATGACTGATCTCTTCAGGAGGTGTCACTCATATGGGCAACTGGTAGTGACGATAAATAAAAGTAAAACACACAGATGTCTCAAACATGTATTAAAGTTGTTCAATTCATGTTGTCCCTGTTGTTTCTAGAATTATGCAGAATATTAATGGAAGTAAAACTTCACCTTTCACCCACTCTAAACTGATAACGTTTCCACACCGAACTTCACTTAGTCAGGTTTCACTGTATTGTGTTGTACATAAGTCAGGTTTCACTGTATTGTGTTGTACATAAGTCAGGTTTCACTGTATTGGGTTGTACATAAGTCAGGTTTCACTGTATTGTGTTGTACATAAGTCAGGTTTCACTGTATTGTGTTGTATATAAGTCAGGTTTCACTGTATTGTGTTGTACATAAGTCAGGTTTCACTGTATTGTGTTGTACATAAGTCAGGTTTCACTGTATTGTGCTGTACATAAGTCAGGTTTCACTGTATTGGGTTGCACACAGTGATCACATTATCTATCTAATCCATTCAACACTTCAGTCAAGAACTCAACACTTAAATCGCCCAGTAACTCAAAAATACGCCCAATATGTGCCAGGCATGTGGAGTGTTCAGAGTGCAAAACCAAGGGTCGTCTTAAAAATAAAACCACTCATAGGCAGCAATAAAAAAAGGCACTCTGGGTACAACCTCTTTTGATGATTGGGGCAGACACAATAATCCAACAACATCCTAATTTAAAAGTAAACTGTCTGGCCCACAGGGATTCGGCACGTTTGGGGGTACTAGTATATATATTTAAGTACAGGGATTCTACTCTGTGGGATGTCAGATTTCGCATCGATCAGTAAAATGGCCATATCTGAAACAATTTTGTACAAAGCTGTCCAAATATAACGCCTATCCCGAGTCTTTATATTGTTCTTCAAATAAAACACAACTTTAAGCTGCATGCATGTATACTTTGCAAACAATTGCCACATACATTGGCCATAGCAGGTCACATTTCCATACTAGGACACGGGTTCTGTCAGCAACAAAAAAAATCTTCGACTGGAGAGTTTTAACTGTGAATAACATTATCAATAAAATGTGTTTCCACTAACCTGTATGTTTATTCGGCAAAAATGTACGTCAAAAAGAGATTTCGTAGCATTTTCAATTTGTTTTGAAAATTTCTAAAGCGGCGCAATTCACGTTGAAACCAGCGTTGAAACGAGCGTTCTGATTGGATTATTAGAATGTAACAAGATGTTTTTTTATATATGAAGAACAATCATAATCCAATCAGAACGCGTATTAAAAGATTGAAGATGCCTCTTGTGTATATGCTTGTGTAGGTAATAGTTAGTGCTGTCCGATTAGCGCAGTGGTTAGCGCACTTGCTTCTCACCAATGCAACTCGGGTTCGATCCTCGGACTGGGAAGTATGTGAGATGGTACGATGGTCGCCAGATCGGACACGTGGGTTTTCTCCGGGTACTCCGGTACCCATCCCACACGAATGACCACATATACGCTTTCATACGCGCCAACGAGAGTGATAAATATAAGTTGTTTAAACTTGCTTCGCAATCGTTGTAAAATAAATAAAGTTTTAATAGTTAGTGCAGACTGACTTATCCATTTCGGGGTCATAGAAATATTTATAAACCATGGTCTATTGTTGATGAACAAATAACAATTGAGCAAAGGTAAATCATTTCTCGCACTTAGCTTCAGGTTTGTCTGTTTGGGTTTTACACCTTCATCAGCACCATTTTGGGCTATATAGCCGATGGGCAGATTACCTAACACAACCTAAGCCAGCGACCTTAACCACTCGACCACGGAGGCACACTACTTAGCTTAACGTATGTTAACAATACTATTGTCCATAATCCTATAAAACGTGAATCAATAATAAAGTACCTGCAATTTACAGGTAAGATTCATCATATCTGCAGCAACTATATATATTTATAGCTGGTGTGGATTCGAATATCTTCTTTACATAATACTTGCTTACAATTATCAAAAGTGCACTTCCATTGTATGTTAAAATTACTGCAATTGTTATTGGACAGCATGAAAGTTACCGTTGCTAAATAGATATTTGTGTTTCAACAACTCTATGCCTTCTAAATATTCCTATGACCGCTATATGGATATGTCAATCTGCACTAAACAGGTAGTTGTTTTCCACTATAGACTATGCTCTATGAATATTCATATAACCACTAACGGACATCAATCTGTGCATTAAACTATCTCTAAAGGGACATGCCAATCTGTGCATTAAACTATCTCTAAAGGGACATGCCAATCTGTGCATTAAACTATCTCTAAAGGGACATGCCAATCTGTGCATTAAACTATCTCTAAAGGGACATGCCAATCTGTGCATTAAACTATCTCTAAAGGGACATGCCAATCTGTGCATTAAACTATCTCTAAAGGGACATGCCAATCTGTGCATTAAACTATCTCTAAAGGGACATGCCAATCTGTGCATTAAACTATCTCTAAAGGGACATGCCAATCTGTGCATTAAACTATCTCTAAAGGGACATGCCAATCTGTGCATTAAACTATCTCTAAAGGGACATGCCAATCTGTGCATTAAACTATCTCTAAAGGGACATGCCAATCTGTGCATTAAACTATCTCTAAAGGGACATGCCAATCTGTGCATTAAACTATCTCTAAAGGGACATGCCAATCTGTGCATTAAACTATCTCTAAAGGGACATGCCAATATGTGCATTAAACTATCTCTAAAGGGACATGCCAATCTGTGCATTAAACTACCTCTAAATGTTATCATAGCAAGGACAGATACTATTTTCTTGTTTTATACATTGTTTTATACCTTTAACTTTGCATGCTGGTGATGAAAGTAACAGTCAAATATGTCATGCAATTTCAGAATTACCAGTTGTGTGGTTATCAACGACACAAGTTGTGTCATAACGACACAATTCTATTGAAATTCCATGACATATTTCCAGAATTACAAGTTGTGTGTGTCATAACGACACAATTCTATTGAAATTCCATGAGATATTTCCAGAATTACAAGTTGTGTCATAACGACACAATTCTATTGAAATTCCATGAGATATTTCCAGAATTACAAGTTGTGTCATAATGACACAATTCTATTGAAATTCCATGAGATATTTCCAGAATTACAAGTTCATAATGACACAATTCTATTGAAATTCCATGACATATTTCCAGAATTACACGTTGTGTCATAACGACACAATTCTATTGAAATTCCATGACATATTTCCAGAATTTTCAGTTACAATTAAAAAAAATGGTCTTCAACAATTAGTTTAACTATTTATTGCCTTTACTTTACCAAGTATGCAAAAAGTTAAGGCATAGATCACTGATTCAATCTGCAAGTCTATAGAACAACACAAGTTCTAACAACACCTTTCCTGGGCAGGCTCCAGCGGTTAACCAGTACTTGGTGCACCAACGTCCGTAAGAAACTGCCAACTTTTTCATATAAAGAGACAAGTTCTGAGCGAGGTTTGAACCCGTGACCATCAGAGATGATAGGTTACAGTGGAATACAAGTCAGCGACCTTAACCACTCGACCACGAGGCGCACTAAAACTAGCATCTGTCAGTCCTACTAGAGATGAATATTTTACCAACATTTCAAATGGACAATGGAAAACCTCTCTCACTTAAGCTTTCCGCTGGTTCTAAAAACATTTTGACATCAGAGTGAAAGACACCATCAGTTGTAGGGCTGTAAATGACAAAACCATGTGTGAAATCATGCATTATATTTCCAAACAATTCCTGTATGGTATGCCGAGAAACATGCATGAGAATTCCTACCAGCCTGCACAAACATACAAACTGTCATTAACCTACCACTACTAAATCATTCTCCTATATTCCCTACAGGCAGAGGACACGACAGTTTTTATGACCTATTGGCTTATAAGAATTCTGTGTTCTTAGTAAAATAATAGAAATAAAACAATCGTGTTGAAACATGGACAAGAAACTAGGCAAACACAACTAGGCAAACACTGACCAGATCACCGATACATCCTTGTGGTGTGACCAACCTGTATGAAGACCTTATTCTAACCACAAATAAGTTTGATTTTATGGAAATCAGTCAAATAACACCAGAATGACCAATTGTTTTCGCTGCCCACGACAACATTTTTGCATGTTGTTTTTCTAGTTGTTTTCAGAGTATTCCTTTGTGCAGAAACGTTTTACTGATTAGTGCAGTGGTTAGCGTGCTCGCTTCTCACAAATGCAACCCGGGCTCGATCCTTGAACGGGAGTATGTGAGATGGTACAGATCGGACTGGTGGGTTTTCTCCGGGTACTCCGTTTTCCTCCCACACGAATGACCACATTTACACTTTCATCCGTGCCAACGAGAGTGATTAATATAAGTTGTTAAAACTTGCTTGTTGTAAAATAAATAAAGTTTAAACTTTTTGTGCAGAAACTGATATGGTGTTTCTTATTGTATCATACCCACGCTTTCATCTTGGAAATGTTACCTTTTTTGTACAAATATTTTCCTGCTCTACCTACCCAGCTTCAAATATCAAGGTCAGAAAATGGGAAACAAACATTCTTTTCATTGTGGCCTTGTTACAAAATTCACTGATTTTACATGTATGTAAATGAACTGGAAGTCGGTTATTGGTAGAACTGGAAGTCGGTTAGTGGTATAACTGGAAATCGGTTATTGGTAGAACTGGAAGTTGGTTAGTGGTAGAACTGGAAGTCGGTTATGAACTGGAAGTCGGTTATTGGTAGAACTGGAAGTCGGTTATTGGTAGAACTGGAAGTCGGTTATTGGTAGACATATCAGATTATAAACTAATGAAGTAATCTCATTATGAATGCATCTGTTTAACCCATTCAACACCACATACCTCTAAATAGGCTTACAAAAAGTGTAGATCCAGATGAGCCGGCTCCTCATCAGGATCTGCACTTTTTGCCAGTAATATTACTATTTTTAGACAAAATTACCCATTATGATAAATGAACTGGTCCAAATGTAATTTTCTTATTAATTTATTGGTCTAAAGATATCCTGCACCAGTCCATGCCAGTCACTTGGTGGGTTAATGGGTTAAATTGAACATAATTATGTGCTTTAAAACAAAATCTAGGGAATATGTTATAAAAGAAAACAGTTATTGTCTCTCCTGCAAAATATTGCAATATTGAGTTACAGCTGTTTTGCATTAAACATCTATACATAACCAATAACCAATGCATTAAGCATCTATACATAACCAATAACCAATGCATTAAGCATCTATACATAACCAATAAACAATGCATTAAGCATCTATACATAACCAATAACCAATGCATTATGCATCTATACATAACCAATAACCAATGCATTAAGCATCTATACATAACCAATAACCAATGCATTAAGCATCTATACATAACCAATAACCAATGCATTAAGCATCTATACATAACCAATAACCAATGCATTAAGCATCTATACATAACCAATGCATTAAGCATCTATACATAACCAATAACCAATGCATTAAGCATCTATACATAACCAATAACCAATGCATTAAGCATCTATACATAACCAATGCATTAAGCATCTATACATAACCAATAACCAATGCATTAAGCATCTATACATAACCAATAACCAATGCATTAAGCATCTATACATAACCAATAACCAATGCATTAAGCATCTATACATAACCAATAACCAATGCATTATGCATCTATACATAACCAATAACCAATGCATTACGCATCTATACATAACCAATGCATTACGCATCTATACATAACCAATAACCAATGCATTATGCATCTATACATAACCAATAACCAATGCATTACGCATCTATACATAACCAATAACCAATGCATTACGCATCTATACATAACCAATAACCAATGCATTAAGCATCTATACATAACCAATGCATTAAGCATCTATACATAACCAATGCATTAAGCATCTATACATAACCAATAACCAATGCATTACGCATCTATACATAACCAATGCATTAAGCATCTATACATAACCAATAACCAATGCATTACGCATCTATACATAACCAATGCATTAAGCATATATACATAACCAATGCATTAAGCATCTATACATAACCAATGCATTAAGCATCTATACATAACCAATAACCAATGCATTATGCATCTATACATAACCAATAACCAATGCATTAAGCATCAATACATAACCAATAACCAATGCATTAAGCATCTATACATAACCAATAACCAATGCATTAAGCATCTATACATAACCAATAAACAATGCATTAAGCATCAATACATAACCAATAACCAATGCATTAAGCATCAATACATAACCAATAACCAATGCATTAAGCATCAATACATAACCAATAACCAATGCATTAAGCATCAATACATAACCAATAACCAATGCATTAAGCATCAATACATAACCAATAACCAATGCATTAAGCATCTATACATAACCAATAAACAATGTATATTCTCCAGACACAATTTACATCAGAATAGTTAATTGAATTTATTTTGAAAGAACTTTTTATGGAAATAAATGCCTCCCATTTTCATCACGGGCATATATATATATATATATATATATATATATATATATAGGTCATTACGAACTGAATCAATCATTGGAAATATGTGCCAGCCCAGCGGGTAGCCCATTTACTCATGGATGTCAGCCAGCTGAAGAGCTATACACTACATAGAAAACAATAAAGTGCATGCATCTCATTTTTCCAGCTGTCCTCTAGCATTCTAAGAATGTTTCTTCCCATGCTTTTAGCTCCCATTCCTAGTGGAACAAGTTCAGTAAACTTGATGTAGTTAACAAAACAACTGGTAGCCTCATTTATTCTAGCTGTATTCTTCTAAATACACATGGCAATCATGTTTTCTATCAAGCCACGAGCCCCTCAGGACAGAAGTCAAGAGCCCCCCCAGGATATGTGACAATCATGTTTTCTATCAAGCCACGAGCCCCTCAGGACAGAAGTCAAGAGCCCCCGCCCCAGGATATCTGACAATCATGTTTTCTATCAAGCCACAACATTACTGTTTAATCTTGTGCTTGAAGCTAGGCATGTGACATTACTGTTTAATCCTGTGCTTGAAGCTAGGCATGTGAAATTACTGTTTAATCGTGTGCTTGAAGCTAGGCATGTGACATTACTGTTTAATCTTTGCTTGAAGCTAGGCATGTGCCATTACTGTTTAATCGTGTGTTTGAAACTGTGCATGTGAAATTACTATTTAATCGTGTGCTTGGAGAGGAATTAATATAAGTTTTCTGAAAACTTGTTTTCCAATCCAAACCATTCACAATTTATGTAATTTGTAACATTGTTTGTGTTATACATGTAAATTTATTGGAATAAATACTGTTTAAACCAATCTTGTGCTTGAAGCTGGGCATGTGACATTACTGTTTAATCTTGTGCTTGAAGCTGGGCATGTGACATTACTGTTTAATCGTGTGCTTGAAGCTGTGCATGTGGCCTTACTGTTTAATCTTGTCCTTGAAGCTGGGCATGTGACATTACTGTTTAATCGTGTGCTTGAAGCTGGGCATGTGGCATTTGACATTACTGTTTAATCTTGTACTTGAAGCTGGGCATGTGACATTACTGTTTAATCTTGTGCTTGAAGCTGGGCATGTGACATTACTGTTTAATCGTGTGCTTGAAGCTGTGCATGTGGCCTTACTGTTTAATCTTGTCCTTGAAGCTGGGCATGTGACATTACTGTTTAATCGTGTGCTTGAAGCTGGGCATGTGGCATTTGACATTACTGTTTAATCTTGTACTTGAAGCTGGGCATGTGACATTACTGTTTAATCTTGTGCTTGAAGCTGGGCATGTGACATTACTGTTTAATCGTGTGCTTGAAGCTGTGCATGTGGCCTTACTGTTTAATCTTGTCCTTGAAGCTGGGCATGTGACATTACTGTTTAATCGTGTGCTTGAAGCTGGGCATGTGACATTACTGTTTAATATTGTGCTTGAAGCTGTGCATGTGACATTACTGTGTAATCTTGTGCTTGAAGCTGGGCATGTGACATTACTGTTTAATCTTGTGCTTGAAGCTGGGCATGTGACATTACTGTTTAATCTTGTGCTTGAAGCTAGGCATGTGACATTACTGTTTAATCGTGTGCTTGAAGCTAGGCATGTGACATTACTGTTTAATATTGTGCTTGAAGCTGTGCATGTGACATTACTGTTTAATCTTTGCTAGAAGCTGTGCATGTGACATTACTGTTTAATCTTTGCTTGAAGCTGTGCAATGGCCATTCCTCTTGTTTCTAAGCTAATCAAACTTGGCATGTGACATTCCTATTGTATCTATGAATATGTCAGATGGAAAACTTGGATAATGTTTTCTAAATATCAGTAGGGTATGTTTGTGTTTTCTAAATATCAGTAGGGTATGTTTGTGTTTACTAAATATCAGTAGGGTATGTTTGTGTTTACTAAATATCAGTAGGGTATGTTTGTGTTTTCTAAATATCAGTAGGGTATGTTTGTGTTTACTAAATATCAGTAGGGTATGTTTGTGTTTTCTAAATATCAGTAGGGTATGTATGTGTTTTCTAAATATCAGTAGGGTATGTATGTGTTTTAGTTTGTAGTAAAACACTAATCTAGACAAGAATCAATGAAATGCAAACATTTACAAAACCACCAACTTCATTAACAACAAAACACGGAAAACTCATTGAAACTCTACCTAATTATGATCAACAATCCAAAACAATTTTTATGATGCAACTACTATAGCACTCTATAGATAAAACATGAGCTAAACAAATCTTCTCTTTCTAATAAATGCAAATAACATTCTGGAATTCTGGCCTTCCAACAAAAATAGCAATAAAACAAACTTTTTAGAGAAAATTAACAAGGTAAAATGGATGTAAAGCAGACAAAGCCAGATCTGTTAAGCTTTTCAAAATGGACATTTCCATGACAGAAATGTTACAATAATGCTCGGATTTTGATATAATAAATGTATATGAAAATGTCTGGCAGGTTAGGGATGCAGTTTGAATTTTTTCCAGCTGTGATTTGGAGATAAGTAATAAATATTTATTCTCAGTGTATTATCTTTATAAAAAAATAAATAGGGGATATTTGTTTGTTTCAGTATATGATATTTCACTGAATGAACATTGAAAGCATTGTTATTACCAGTGGCAGCATTGTTATCACCAGTGGCAGCATTGTTATCACCAGTGGCAGCATTGTTATCACCAGTGGCAGCATTGTTATCACCAGTGGCAGCATTGTTATCCATTATTATCACCAATGGCAGCATTGTTATCACCAGTGGCAGCATTGTTATCACCAGTGGCAGCATTGTTATCCATTGTTATCACCAGTGGCAGCATTGTTATCACCAGTGGCAGCATTGTTATCACCAGTGGCAGCATTGTTATCACCAGTGGCAGCATTGTTATCACCAGTGGCAGCATTGTTATCACCAGTGGCAGCATTGTTATCACCAGTGGCAGCATTGTTATCACCAGTGGCAGCATTGTTATCACCAGTGGCAGCATTGTTATCACCAGTGGCAGCATTGTTATCACCAGTGGCAGCATTGTTATCACCAGTGGCAGCATTGTTATCACCAGTGGCAGCATTGTTATCACCAGTGGCAGCATTGTTATCACCAGTGGCACCTAAATCACAGTGATTATAATCTATCTAGTTCACAAATAAACTGTAATTTGATCATTTTAGGTTGAAAAGTGTTTTTATGATTCAAAATGATGCAACCATGCTCCAAATGACGCTGCGACATCGGACTTAGATGATGTCATAAACGACACCACTGATGTCTTTGAGTCTGAAAACGTTCACATTGACAATATTTCAAATTGCCGTGGTTGGAAACCATAAGCGTAAAGTGACAATAAAATGTGTCATTCCACTGCTGTCAACACATGTATTCACCGATAGAGTGTCCGTCTCATAACCAATGCATTGTCCATTTCAGTGGTAGTGTCCATTGGTAAATCACTTTAATCCACACCACCTAGTCTCTCTCCCTTACAATGATGGCAATGCCTAGTCTCTCTCTCCCTTACAATGATGGCATCACCTAGTCTCTCTCTCCCTTACAATGATGGCATTACCTAGTCTCTCATCCTTACAATGATGGCACCACCTAGTCTCTCTCTCACTTACAATGATGGCATTACCTAGTCTCTCTCTCCCTTACAATGATGGCATTACCTAGTCTCTCTCCCTTACAATGATGGCACCACCTAGTCTCTCTCTCCCTTACAATGATGGCATTACCTAGTCTCTCTCTCCCTTACAATGATGGCACCACCTAGTCTCTCTCCCTTACAATGATGGCACCACCTAGTCTCTCTCTCCCTTACAATGATGGCATCACCTAGTCTCTCTCTCCCTTACAATGATGGCACCACCTAGTCTCTCTCTCCCTTACAATGATGGCATCACCTAGTCTCTCTCTCCCTTACAATGATGGCACCACCTAGTCTCTCTCCCTTACAATGATGGCATTACCTAGTCTCTCTCTCCCTTACAATGATGGCAATACCTAGTCTCTCTCTCCCTTACAATGATGGCATCACCTAGTCTCTCTCTCCCTTACAATGATGGCATTACCTAGTCTCTCTCCCTTACACTGATGGCACCACCTAGTCTCTCTCCCTTACAATGATGGCATTACCTAGTCTATCTCTCCCTTACAATGATGGCATTACCTAGTCTCTCTCTCCCTTACAATGATGGCACCACCTAGTCTATCTCTCCTTTACAATGATGGCATCACCTAGTCTCTCTCTCCCTTACAATGATGGCACCACCTAGTCTCTCTCTCTCTTACAATGATGGCACCACCTAGTCTCTCTCTCCCTTACAATGATGGCACCACCTAGTCTCTCTCTCCCTTACAATGATGGCACCACCTAGTCTCTCTCTCCCTTACAATGATGGCAATACCTAGTCTCTCTCTCCCTTACAATGATGGCAATACCTAGTCTCTCTCTCCCTTACAATGATGGCACCACCTAGTCTCTCTCTCCCTTACAATGATGGCATTACCTAGTCTCTCTCCCTTACAATGATGGCATTACCTAGTCTCTCTCCCTTACAATGATGGCATTACCTAATCTCTCTCTCCCTTACAATGATGGCATCACCTAGTCTCTCTCTCCCTTACAATGATGACAATACCTAGTCTCTCTCTCCCTTACAACGATGGCACCACCTAGTCTCTCTCTCCCTTACAATGATGGCATTACCTAATCTCTCTCTCCCTTACAATGATGGCATCACCTAGTCTCTCTCTCTCTCCCTTACAATGATGGCAATACCTAGTCTCTCTCTCCCTTACAATGATGGCACCACCTAGTCTCTCTCTCCCTTACAATGATGGCAATACCTAGTCTCTCTCCCTTACAATGATGGCAATACCTAGTCTCTCTCCCTTACAATGATGGCATTACCTAGTCTCTCTCCCTTACAATGATGGCATCACCTAATCTCTCTCAAGGTAACCGAAGATGAACTTCAAACCCAGAGGCAGGACACTGTTTTATGTGTTAGAAATGTCAACCACACTGCTGTAAAAGAAAAGAAATTCCCGAACACGATCAATATGTTTTTTTCAATCAGCATCATTATAACTTTACCCTGATATGTCCTGCTCTGGTGATCATGCAGCCGCATTACGAAATCTGCCCTGGTGATCAGCCTCAACATGAAATCTTCCCTGGGGTTTATCCCTATTATGAAATCTGCCCAGAAGATCAGCCTCAATTTGAAATCTGCCCCAAGTGATCAGCCTCATTTTGAAATCTGCCCTGAAGCTTAAGCCTCATTATGAAATCTTCCCCGATTATGAAATTTGTATCATCCTCATTATGAAATCTGCCCTGCTGTTTAGCCTCATTATGAAATCTGCCCTGCTGTTTAGCCTCATTATGAAATCTGCCCTGCTGTTTAGCCTCATTATGAAATCTGCACTGGAGTTTTTCCTCATGATCAAATCTGCTCTGGTGATCAGCCTTCATTATTGATTTCAGTCAGGGTGTCCATTGATCATAGATTAGAGATAATCTGTCTATGTTCATTGCAAATGTGTTACTATATTTAGTATGTATTTTTCATATTTTGTGATATCACACTGTCCAATTAGACGAAATAGTAGCGAAATAGTAGCACAGAGTTTTTGATTTGCAATCTTTGGCAAATATGCTTATAGATTTTAAGTGCTTTACATCCTATCAATGTGCATGGGCTACCTTGGGCTACCACATTTAACTAGAAACCATACACATGAGGGACTGCCTCTTGAGAGGCTAACAATATCTTTAAAATGAACATCAACATTTACAAACTAAGTCTCCTTTTAGACTTTTCCTTCTCAGTTCTATATGAATTATTATAAATATCTGCCTTTGAAATGAGAAGTGTACACATCTTGGTGTCTAGAACTGGTTTACATTACAAGTCATGTATGTATGCAATGTATACAATGTTTCTTACAATTCCTCCTTTAATAAAGTTCCATGAACAACATGAGATATACAGACTTAGCAACTTGCTTCCATGCAAACGCTAGTTTACCAGAGTGTCTTTATCACTAGTAGGACTGACATACGCTAGTTTACCAGAGTGTCATTATCACTAGTAGGACTGACATACGTTAGTTTACCAGAGTATCTTTATCACAAGTAGGACTGACATACGTTAGTTTACCAGAGTATCTTTATCACAAGTAGGACTGACATACGCTAGTTTACCAGAGTATCTTTATCACAAGTAGGACTGACATACGTTAGTTTACCAGAGTATCTTTATCACAAGTAGGACTGACATACGCTAGTTTACCAGAATCCCTTATCACTAGTAGGACTGAAGCTAGTTTGACAGAGTTTATGGCATAAGCTAGTTTGACAGAGTTAATCACTAGAACAGAAAAGTGTATGTGTTTTTAACCATTTGTGATAATGGAATAAACAGTTAACCAGCATGAAAGGCTCATGCAGAAATCCTACATCATTGCTGCTCATTGTTTATCTAGCATCAAACAAACAATTTGCTTAACAATGTAATGAACTGCACATAGTGTATTGCAGTGCTGTTCCAATTTGGAACTGATTACACAAGTGTTGTAGTGCTGTTCCAATTTAGAACTGATTACACAAGTGTATTGTAGTGCTGTTCCAATTTGGAACTGATTACACAAGTGTATTGTAGTGCTGTTCCAATTTGGAACTGATTACACAAGTGTATTGTAGTGCTGTTCCAATTTGGAACTGATTACACAAGTGTATTGTAGTGCTGTTCCAATTTGGAACTGATTACACCAGTGTATTGTAGTGCTGTTCCAATTTAGAACTGATTACACAAGTGTATTGTAGTGCTGTTCCAATTTGGAACTGATTACACAAGTGTATTGTAGTGCTGTTCCAATTTGGAACTGATTACACAAGTGTATTGTAGTGCTGTTCCAATTTGGAACTGATTACACCAAAGCCCAGGACTGTGTTGATTTCACAACTTCACATTTCTTAAATATATTTTCTTGTTAAAAAACTTTTAAAAAACGAAACTGCGTTACAAGCGAGTGTCCTGGATTTTATACCAGCAATATTAATAAAACGTGCTAAAAGTGTTGTATGCACATTAATTTCATTGCTGTTAGGATTTGCTTCGGAGAATTGGAGCTGCATGGAGTCTAGCGAAAGAAGACTAACCACATCAAAATAAGATTATATATTTTTCAACAATGTTCAAGTACATTTAAAATGTTAAAACAAGAATGGATTTCATTACTGCGATACTTAATTGCAATGATTGAGCAATTAATCCTGATTTTGTAACGAATACAAATGTACGATCGATACCAAATTGTTTTCGAAATTGTGACAAAATCAGGAATATCCCTTTAACCCTTTCAACCCCAAGTAACTGACATGGACTGGTGCATGCTATTTTTAGACCAATAAATTAATAAGAAAATTACATTTGGACCAGTTCATTTATCAAAATGGGTAATTTTATCTAAAAATAGTAATAATTATTACTGGCAAAAAAGTGCAGATCCTGATGAGACGGCTCGTTATGAGCCGGCTCATCTGGATCTACACTTTTCATAAGCCTATTTAGAGGCCTGTGGGGTTGAAAGGGTTAAATACAATCCTGAAATCATGAAGATTTTTCTCACTTCACAATTTGTATTTGAAAAGTATAGAATTATGATTTTGTTTAAATATATTTTTGTACTATGAAGCGCTGAAGTCACCATGCACTCAGGCCCTAATTCCATAGGATTGTCTAGTGATACTCTATGTACTATGTAGCACTGAAGTCACCATGCACTCAGGCCCTAATTCCATAGGATTGTCTAGTGATACTCTATGTACTATGTAGCACTGAAGTCACCATGCACTCAGGCCCTAATTCCATAGGATTGTCTAGTGACACTCAATGTACTATGTAGCACTGAAGTCACCATGCACTCAGGTCCTAATTCCATAGGATTGTCTAGTGATACTTAATATACTATGTAGGACTGAAGTCTCCATGCACTCAGGCCCTAATTCCATAGGATTGTCTAGTGATACTCTATGTACTATGAAGCACTGAAGTCACCATGCACTCAGGCCCTAATTCCATAGGATTGTCTAGTGATACTTAATGTACTATGTAGCACTGAAGTCACCATGCACTCAGGCCCTAATTCCGTAGGATTGTCTAGTGATACTCTATGTACTATGAAGCACTGAAGTCACCATGCACTCAGGCCCTAATTCCATAGGATTGTCTAGTGATACTCTATGTACTATGTAGCACTGAAGTCACCATGCACTCAGGCCCTAATTCTGTAGGATTGTCTAGTGATACTCTATGTAATATGTAGCACTGAAGTCACCATGCACTCGGGCCCTAATTCTGTAGGATTGTCTAGTGATACTTAATGTACTATGTAGCACTGAAGTCACCATGCACTCAGGCCCTAATTCCATAGGATTGTCTAGTGATACTCTATGTACTATGTAGCACTGAAGTCTCCATGCACTCAGGTGCTAATTCTGTAGGATTGTCTAGTGATACTTAATGTACTATGTAGCACTGAAGTCACCATGCACTCAGGCCCTAATTCCATAGGATTGTCTAGTGATACTTAATGTACTATGTAGCACTGAAGTCACCATGCACTCAGGCCCTAATTCCATAGGATTGTCTAGTGATACTTAATGTACTATGTAGCACTGAAGTCACCATGCACTCAGGCCCTAATTCCATAGGATTGTCTAGTGATACTTAATGTACTATGTAGCACTGAAGTCGCCATACACTGGCCCTAATTCGGTAGGATTGTCTAGTGATACTTAATGTACTATGTAGCACTGAAGTCACCATGCACTCAGGCCCTAATTCTGTAGGATTGTCTAGTGATACTTAATGTACTATGTAGCACTGAAGTCGCCATGCACTCAGGCCCTAATTCTGTAGTATTGTCTAGTGACACTCAATGTACTATGTAGCACTGAAGTCACCATGCACTCAGGCCCTAATTCCGTAGGATTGTCTAGTGATACGCTATGTACTATGTAGCACTGAAGTCTCCATGCACTCAGGCCCTAATTCCATAGGATTGTCTAGTGATACTCTATGTACTATGTAGCACTGAAGTCTCCATGCACTCAGGCCCTAATTCTGTAGTATTGTCTAGTGACACTCAATGTACTATGTAGCACTGAAGTCACCATGCACTCAGGCCCTAATTCTGTAGTATTGTCTAGTGACACTCAATGTACTATGTAGCACTGAAGTCACCATGCACTCAGGCCCTAATTCTGTAGGATTGTCTAGTGATACGCTATGTACTATGTAGCACTGAAGTCTCCATGCACTCAGGCCCTAATTCCATAGGATTGTCTAGTGATACTCTATGTACTATGTAGCACTGAAGTCTCCATGCACTCAGGCCCTAATTCTGTAGTATTGTCTAGTGACACTCAATGTACTATGTAGCACTGAAGTCACCATGCACTCAGGCCCTAATTCTGTAGTATTGTCTAGTGACACTCAATGTACTATGTAGCACTGAAGTCACCATGCACTCAGGCCCTAATTCCATAGGATTGTCTAGTGATACTCTAGACTCAAGTCAATTCCTCTCCTACAGGCATCTGTGAATGAGATCTATTTCACTAAAACACTTGAACATTTTAAATTGAACAAAGCAATTCAAAGAATAGATGTCTACTGTCAACATAGCCTGACAATGTCACGGCATATCAATAGAAGTACATTAGCAGGGCGGCTTTCCTTTCAATTTAACCTAGTTTTCTAATGATTGTAGACTCTTCTGTGATAGCAATCCAACTTATACGTTAGAATAATTTCCTTATTACACGTACTTAGCTAAATCGTCCGTTATTCCATATTTTAGCATAAGCAGTATGTCATTTTGTAATAATTCATTCACAGTATATAATAATGCACATGAACAGATGTTGGATTGGAAAACAATTCAGTTTTGGAAAAGAATTATCTGAATTCCTCTCCATATTTTGACCACATAAAATAACTATGTACACAAAAACTTTAACAAGCACAGAGTCCAGACCACCCATCATTCATTAAAATATACCTTTTGGTTTGCTATACCATCCCATGCACACATTTCGTTATCTCTTGTTATAATGTAGAAGTATTGTATTTCACACATATGAAATGGGTTTGAGCAGGTATATTACATGACAAGCCCTATGAAGATGTTAGAAGATTCAGAGCATTGTCATTAACAGTCTGAAATGCACACTATACCAATTTAATCACAATCTAAGGAGGGGCTTGAGGGGCCGTCATTTAGAAAATGCTCAATTCACACCAGACTTAATTGCAGCGTCCATCAGACTTGACCTAGAGTGCAACTTGTGAGAATTGCGGCCTACATCAGGCTTGACCTAGAGTGCAACTTGTGAGAATTGTGGCCTCCATCAGGCTTGACCTAGAGTGCAACTTGTGAGAATTGCGGCCTACATCAGGCTTGACCTAGAGTGCAACTTGTGAGAATTGCGGCCTACATCAGGCTTGACCTAGAGTGCAACTTGTGAGAATTGCGGCCTACATCAGGCTTGACCTAGAGTGCAACTTGTGAGAATTGTGGCCTCAATCAGGCTTGGCCTAGAGAGCAACTTGTGGCCTCAATCAGGCTTGGCCTAGAGAGCAACTTGTGGCCTCAATCAGGCTTGGCCTAGAGTGCAACTTGTGACAAGTGTGGCCTCAATCAGGCTTGGCCTAGAGAGCAACTTGTGGCCTCAATTAGGCTTGACCTAGAGTGCAACTTTGAGAATTGTGGCCCCCATCAGGCTTGACCTAGAGAGCAACTTGTGAGTATTGGGTAGAGGAGAGGAGACACACAGAGAGAGGGACAATTAGGCATGGTGTTCCAATTAAAGCACTTAGCTATTATTAAAAGAAATGGAAGGACATGCAACAACAAACATTCCAATGTGCTGCAAATTCAAATTTTCAAAGAGGCTTCTTCCTTTCCATTACAAGCCAACATGTGTTATGTATCATCTTGTAACATGACTTTAAATACTCATACAGGATACACTGTCCAGGCACAATGCAAGCTTATCTCATTACAGAGACTCACAGGGCCTGATGAGACTAATTTGTGGCAGAGCAGCAGGTTACCTACTCCCCAAACACTCTGGATCTACATCAATCAACTGTTCCTCATTGGTGGAAATGAAGAGACACAGGGAGGAATACCTGCTTGAGTAGTCCTAAAACCTACCCTGGATTGACTGAAACACCATTAAATAGCAATAGGAACCGGTTCATGTAGGAATAAACACAATGGGAAATAAAGATCAAATTAAGCATGCACATAATAATACCACAGAATATTAATAATGCTAGAACCAGTGTTTGGGGGTGAACAGTCAATTACCTTATGGCATATATATATCTACACTAGAACGATGCTCTTATGAACACCAAAAGGATCATCATTATTTTATAACAGCAGAAGCTGCAAAGCACAGAAAGTGCTTGGCCCATCGAGAACATGATTCGAGTGATTTAGGCCGATTTGGTCGCGTCATTAAATTATTTTAAAACTTATTTTATTTCAACATAAAAAATTATGTACGAAAGATTTTCCAAAAATAATTTAATTGCTCAGGAATAATACCATAGGCAATGAAAGTTCCAGGAATAATACCATAGGCAATGAAAGTTCCTGAACGTGGCAAGTTGTATTGATAGTTCCAGACATCTTGCAAGAACTTTATTACAAGAAAACATAATTGCATCATATTTGACATAATTATGCATAATGGAAAAATCCCCTTTTTCACATTTTACAACCAAACAAATCATATGGTTTTGACACTAATGAAAGTGCCACTTTTGTTTCCACGAAGCCGAATGTTTGTAATATTGCAGCAGCCGTTTGTGTACATGGTTACAGAACTTCAAACAGTCTCGCCGACAACAACATTTCTAACATATTTCTGTGGAAATCTGACAGGCAGAGGGACCCTTTTTTTGTCATCTTTTATCCTATACAATTATTATAATATGAGGCCCTGTTTGAGAGTTTTAAACTCTTTGCACGCCAACAGTGAAAATAAGTCAAATATGTTGTGCAATTTCACTGGAATTGTGTCGTGGAATTGTGTTGTAACGACACAATTCTAATGAAATTCCATAGCATATTTCTAGAGTTTTCAAAGTTGTGATTCGCTACAAACTATTGAACTAATAATAGTTTCATGCAATATGCAAAGGACCGGCAGGTGGGTGACGAGGAAGGGGGGGGTTGGCTTGGTGGGGAGGCCAGTTTGTCAGTTCTTTCAGATTTTGTATGCAACTGTAACACAGCAGAAACAAACGTTATTGTGGTTTTTGTCAGCACATTGGAAACGTAGTCAATTATGGATCAAACCAACAAACACACTTACTATTTATACTAACATGTTTCTACATAAGCACATTGTTCGCTATAACATGTTTCTACATAAGCACATTGTTCGCTATAACATGTTTCTACATAAGCACATTGTTCGCTATAACATGTTTCTACATAAGCACATTGTTCGCTATAACATGTTTCTACATAAGCACATTGTTCGCTTATAA
>JABXNX010000022.1:309688-337268 GCA_014843695.1 Archivesica marissinica | reverse complement strand
TAATTATTTACTTTGATTGCACCATTTAACTACTTCTTTCTATTAATACCTAAATTTGACTAAAATCCATCTAGGAAAAGAATCGTGTGTCAACATCATAAACAATAAAACCGATGTAAATGTTAATGCTGTTCATATCGATCATAGCAGAAATGCAAATAGCCTCAAACTGATCTATCCTAGCGCCTTGCATAGAAACGCTGCCTCATTCTCATTTCCAGCTAGCACAGTAATTTGAACCATTTCTAGAGCCTAACCTCTCAATGCAAACATTTACAATATTTATATAAAACAAAGAAGCAGTGGTAACACGCTGGACTGGTAATCCAAGGGTCGCCGGTTTGATCCCCCGTCTGATTCTAATAAAATTAACAGTCTTTCAGATGGGACTTTAAACCGAGGTCTCGTGTCGGTGCTATACACCGTGCACGTAAAAGAACCAGAGGAAACTCTGTCTGTATCATTGCACAATCCTCCAAAAATCTAAAATGATTAATCTCTTCAGGAGGCGTCGCTCATATGGGCAACCGGTAGTGACAATAAATAAACGTAAAACACACACAAAAAGAGCAAGTCACAGTTTTTCAAGAATTTTGGTGTAAACAGCAACTGCTCCATTTCAAGAAATTTTAATGTGTTTCCTTCTAATGGATGCTTTAAATTTATATGTTTTTATTTCAAGTTATTTTCGAATACAATTTCACAAAACATACAACCAAACCAATCCCATTTAGTACTTTATAAGTTAGAAATGCTATCTTCATGACATTATTTATAGCCTATAGATCAGGATAGTTTCTTGAGTCATGTTTTTGTGATTACAAATGATTGTGAAATCATAGTTAGAGAAAAACACATCAGAAATGCAAGCAGTATAATTATTGAACACTTGGTTACAAATTTGGGAGTTAAGAACTTGACACATGCTCTGTAATTAACAACAACTAATATCACTTCACCCATATCTTCCCTGTATATCATTCCATAACCTTATGAGCAAATAACAACTAGTAAACTTTCATAATTATTCTTATAATTTGGTATATCCCTTGGATAAGCACTTGGACAACCATATGTATAGCAACGCACATTTAGTCATTCAATGTAAACTACACATGAAATAAATGTATCTTTCATCAACTAAACATTATTATAAAAAATATATGTCTGCTCGCTACGGTAGGTACATTCTGGTGCATTTTCAGGGAGTTTTGTTTGTGCCAATTAAACAATGAAATGGAAATATATTCTAATATCACACATTCCGTACACACACACACGTGCGCGCACGCACACACACGCATACATGCGCACACATACGCGCACGTGTACACACACGCTCACACACGCACACACACGCGCACACACACACACATATAGATAAAGTGTTGGTTTTACATTGTAATTCACAAGCGAGAAAGATTTGCCAAATTCTAACGGAATTAGTAAACCACCATTTACAAAGTTATTGCCGATTTGGTATTACATATCCATAAAGGGAGGTAAGTTATAATTATTAATAACCAACCTTTCAAACTTAACTTAAAATCTCAATAATTATTATTACATAATGGAAATACAAGACAACAATCGTGATATCTAACCATCTGCCCCATACTTTTGATGAGGAGTGTATTAATGAAAGTGGATACAATATGACGAAAAACTGAACATTCACTACTACAAGGATGGACAATGTTGCCAAGTCGTAAAATACCAATTGTCATTTAGACAATGCTCCGTTGACAATAGATGCTGTCAATTAAGACTTTCTTTGCATGTATCAAGTATCAAATTCAGTTCTCCCCCCCCCCTTCCCCGATATGTTCGGAAGCATTGAAAAGTTATATTAAATGAATCACTTTAACCCTTTCAACACCACAGACCTCTAAATTGGCTTACAAAAAAGTGTAGATCCAGATGAGCCGGCTCGTGACGAGCCGTCTCTTATCAGGATCTGCACTTTTTTCAAGTAATATAACTATTTTTAGAAAAAATAATACCCATTTTGATAAATGAACTGATCCAAATGTAATTTTGTTATTAATTTATTGGTCTAAAAATATCATGGACCAGTCCATGTCAGTTACTTGGTGTTGAATGGGTTAAGCTCAAGATACCATTTATGGTTGTGTATAATATGGTTTCTTTGCTTTTAAATTACAGCATTCAGACAAAAGAAAGCCGAGCATGGAATTTTCCCCCGTAAAATGCATAGGGTGTTGCATCGCTTAGCAACATGCCATTTCTCTTCTGGTTATTTATATGATACTTGCCAAATTTTTGCAATAAATTCTAGAGTTGTTCCCCCGGCCTGGAGGTAATAAAACTTTTCTCCAATCTCAAAACTCAGTCTCAATCGTCTGATTGGTTTAGCTAACAGTAACACTCAGAATCCACCAATCAGATCACTTGAGATCTGAGAAAAGTTGTATAACCTCGGGGGCTGTTCTAGGTTTGAGCATGTGTGCTCGCCTTTTCCCTATTTCATCTAAAAATAGAATTCATTTGTCTTTAACATGAGGAAGAAGCATGCATATCAAGACTACCGATATAAAAAGCTCTTAATCTGAAAACGAACTATGAAAATTCAACAAATTATGGCAAGTTGATTGAATAGCATCTATAATATATAAACATGTAGATAGCCATGATAGATCAATGACATCATGATAGCCATGATGGATCAATGACATCATGATAGCCATGATGGATCAATGACATCATGTTAGCCATGATGGATCAATGACATCATATTAGCCATGCTAGATGAATGACATCATGTTAGCCATGCTAGATGAATGACATCATGATAGCCATGATGGATCAATGACATCATGATAGCCATGATGGATCAATGACATCATGTTAGCCATGATGGATCAATGACATCATGTTAGCCATGCTAGATGAATGACATCATGATAGCCATGATGGATCAATGACATCATGATAGCCATGATGGATCAATGACATCATGATAGCCATGCTGGATCAATGACATCATGTTAGCCATGATGGATCAATGACATCATGTTAGCCATGATGGATCAATGACATCATGTTAGCCATGATGGATCAATGACATCATGTTAGCCATGATGGATCAATGACATCATGTTAGCCATGATGGATCAATGACATCATGATAGCCATGATGGATCAATGACATCATGATAGCCATGATGGATCAATGACATCATGTTAGCCATGCTAGATGAATGACATCATGTTAGCCATGCTAGATGAATGACATCATGATAGCCATGATGGATCAATGACATCATGATAGCCATGATGGATCAATGACATCATGTTAGCCATGATGGATCAATGACATCATGATAGCCATGATGGATCAATGACATCATGTTAGCCATGCTGGATCAATGACATCATGATAGCCATGATGGATCAATGACATCATGATAGCCATGCTAGATGAATGACATCATGATAGCCATGCTAGATCAATGACATCATGTTAGCCATGATGGATCAATGACATCATGTTAGCCATGATGGATCAATGGCATCATGATAGCCATGATGGATGAATGACATCATGTTAGCCATCTCGGATCAATGACATCATGATAGCCATGATGGATGAATGACATCATGTTAGCCATGATGGATGAATGACATCATGTTAGCCATGATGGATCAATGACATCATGATAGCCATGATGGATCAATGACATCATGATAGCCATGCTGGATCAATGACATCATGATAGCCATGCTAGATGAATGACATCATGTTAGCCATGATGGATCAATGACATCATGATAGCCATGATGGATCAATGACATCATGATAGCCATGCTGGATCAATGACATCATGTTAGCCATGATGGATCAATGACATCATGTTAGCCATGATGGATCAATGACATCATGTTAGCCATGATGGATCAATGACATCATGATAGCCATGCTAGATCAATGACATCATGATAGCCATGATGGATGAATGACATCATGATAGCCATGATGGATCAATGACATCATGTTAGCCATGATGGATCAATGACATCATGATAGCCATGATGGATCAATGACATCATGTTAGCCATGATGGATCAATGACATCATGATAGCCATGATGGATCAATGACATCATGTTAGCCATGATGGATCAATGACATCATGATAGCCATGCTAGATCAATGACATCATGATAGCCATGATGGATCAATGACATCATGTTAGCCATGATGGATCAATGACATCATGATAGCCATGCTAGATCAATGACATCATGATAGCCATGATGGATCAATGACATCATGTTAGCCATGATGGATCAATGACATCATGATAGCCATGCTAGATCAATGACATCATGATAGCCATGATGGATCAATGACATCATGTTAGCCATGATGGATCAATGACATCATGATAGCCATGCTAGATCAATGACATCATGATAGCCATGATGGATCAATGACATCATGTTAGCCATGATGGATCAATGACATCATGATAGCCATGCTAGATCAATGACATCATGATAGCCATGATGGATCAATGACATCATGTTAGCCATGATGGATCAATGACATCATGATAGCCATGCTAGATCAATGACATCATGATAGCCATGATGGATCAATGACATCATGTTAGCCATGATGGATCAATGACATCATGATAGCCATGATGGATCAATGACATCATCAGTCACTGATGGCAATAACTGATGACATCATTAGTGACTACAATGGCTACCTTTACTGACTTCCATCCAAGAATTATTTAACTTACTGCGCTATTCGTTATTTATGAACCATCCTTCATCTGAGATAATAATCTTTCTCATCGATTGATAGTATTCTTGTGTAATGCTGACAATCTCCCATCTATAATGTGTCTATATATTCTGCTGACATATGTCCATGGTCCCATGGTAGATGTCACAGATGTGTCTATATATTCTGCTGACATATATCCATGGTCCCATGGTAGATATGTCTATATATTCTGCTGACATATATCCATGGTCCCATGGTAGATATGCCTATATATTCTGCTATATCCATGGTCCCATGGTAGATATGTCTATATATTCTGCTATATCCATGGTCCCATGGTAGATATGTCTATATATTCTGCTATATCCATGGTCCCATGGTAGATGTGTCTATATATTCTGCTATATCCATGGTTCCATGGTAGATTTGTCTATATATTCTGCTATATCCATGGTCCCATGGTAGATATGTCTATATATTCTGCTATATCCATGGTTCCATGGTAGATATGTCTATATATTCTGCTATATCCATGGTTCCATGGTAGATATGTCTATATATTCTGCTATATCCATGGTCCCATGGTTGATGTGTCTATATATTCTGCTATATCCATGGTCCCATGGTTGATGTGTCATACATATGCCGTCGTCGACGTAGGAGGGTGCTGTTTGGATCTGATCACAAGAGTCACGTGGACATGACTCATTCATCAAGAAGCCGAAACATGGTTTTGTGCGCAAGCGCATTTATCTTCTCAAGAGTGCCTCCTCGACGATATTCTCCCCTCTTCAGAACAACTACGTACCTCATACGTGCTCCTATATATACAGTATATACATGTATTTGCTATAGTATTGTATGTACGCTAGTGACAAACTTGTTTATAGACCCACGTTGCCGCTGCTTACGGCTTTGAAGAACGCTATATATAAAGTAAAGACACTCCTCCTTACTCCTCATTCTTTAGCGAGACCTCCACATGTACAGTTGCGATATCTGCTCTATACTTACACTATAATACTCCTGCTCCTGGTCATTAGTACTGCTTATAGTGATTAAGCTTGCCAGGTATAAATATATCAAGGTCACTGTAAGGTGTGTCTGACATCCAAGGAAAAATTAAATTAAAATATTTTCCCACCAAATTGCTTATTGGAACCATCGAAAGTAATGTGATTTATCAGTTTTATAAACTATCTTAAGTCATAAAACCTCTACATAGATTTTGAAATTTCTATATAAACCTGTACAGAAAATAAAGCTGCAAGATACAATAACAGGCACTCTGAAAGACACTAAATACCTGTATACTTATACAACAAACCTGACAGATCAAGTTGAATGGTGAGTTATGAGGATGATCAAAATGTATGTTTTCATTATCAATGTAGTATCATTGCTTTACATAAGCCAGGTGCCAGCGAGTGCCAATTATAGTATTGTACATCTTGGAGAGATATGTTCCTTACATCAGCAGGACTATAGTAGTAGACCAACATTCATGCAGTTCAACCCATAAGTCCCCAGTTATGAGTCAACTTGTCATCCACAAATAGTCAAACTCATAATGCCAAAGTTATGAGTCCACCCATGATCCCAGAGTTAAAAGTTCACATGTTATCCCCGAATTATGAATCCACCCGTGATCCCAGAGTTAAAAGTTCACATGTTATCCCCGAATTATGAATCCACCCGTGATCCCAGAGTTAAAAGTTCACACGTAATCTATCCCCGAGTTATGAATCCACCCGTGATCCCAGAGTTATGAATCCACCCGTGATCCCAGAGTTAAAAGTTCACACGTTATCTATCCCCGAGTTATGAATCCACCCGTGATCCCAGAGTTAAAAGTTCACACGTTATCTATCCCCGAGTTATGAATCCACCCGTGATCCCAGAGTTATGAATCCACCCGTGATCCACGAGTTATGAATCTACCCGTGATCCCGTGCTTTATAATTTATATAACTATATAGAATAGTTCAGACAAAATAAGCATTGTAATGTAACGTGCAATAACATAATAGTAGTGTGCATGTAATTGCATTAAGGAAAGGGATGTAATTAATAGTTTCCATCAGGGTATGAACTACATTGGGCGTGATTGAATATGCTCAATGTAGTTCATACCCATATGGAAACTATTAACCTGCGAGTCATTACTTATATTTACATTAATTATTCTTTTTAATGACACAGCACACTTTTCATTTAAAATGTATTTACTCTAGATATGTGACTTACCGTGTGCAGGACCGGGTAAATAGATCATCCTTGGAACAGCATAAACTGTAAAACATGCCTTTTCTGGCGAGGAACGCTGACTAACTTATGTGCACATATCAGATGCATATCATTAGTGAGGAAATTCATACGAAACTGGATACAAACAGGGCACATACGTTCATGGAAGGAAATGCAATAGCGATGTAAATATATAAGTTACTATGTAACGTTCCCCCCCAAATCCTAACTATCTATTGTACCTTTCCTTGAATAAATATTGTTTAACCCTTTAAACACCACAGGCCTCTCAATAGGCTTTCATCAGGATCTGCACTTTTTGCCAATAATATTACTATTTTTAGACAAAAATTACCCATTTTGATAAATGAACTGGTCCAAATGTAATTTTCTTATTAATTTATTGGCCTGAAAATAGCATGCACCAGTCCATATGAGTTACATGGTGTTGAATAGGTTAAGCTACCCCCATGTGATCCAGAGTTAATAGTCAAACTTATACTCATACACAATATATGGTAGATACAGTACTTGATGTACTATCCATCCCCAAACATTCCCCTCACCGGGCTTATCAGTGACTGGCCTGTAGATGTCACAATGCATTAGTAGCAGTTACACACTAACAATCAACAGAATCCTACCACAAGCAACATACCCCACATTGCTTCCAGGTACACTAACAATTGTACCTCCACATGCTATTATAATTACCTATTGTTAGCAACTATACAATAATGCACTTTGTCCATTTCATGGCATATTTTTGGAGATGTACATTTCTCAGATTCCACAAAGCATGCAGCTCTCTCTCTATATCACAAGCTAGAATATCTAAAACTATTTTATCATCTTCTGTTTTAACAGCCCTTACAAAAGTTCACTACAACTTAACATATGTATTCACTTGTTTATTTTACGGACCCGTAGCAATATTATTGGCTATACAGAGCGTCGCCCCAGAGAGGAGAGGTGTCACCCCAGAGAGATGCTGCCCCAGAGAAGAGAGATGCCGCCCCAGAGAGGAGAGATGCTGCTCTCTGGATGCCGCCCCAGAGAGGAGAGATGCTGCTCCAGAGAGGAGAGATGCTGCTCCAGAGAGGAGAGATGCTGCTCCAGAGAGGAGAGATGCCGCCCCAGATAGGAAAGATGCTGCCCCAGAGAGGAGAGACGCAACCCCAGAGAGGAGAGATGCTACCCTAGAGCAGAGAGATGCCGCCCCAGATAGGAGATGCCGCCCCAGAGAGGAGAGATGCCGCCACCAACAGGATTCCAAACATTTGGAACTGTATCATGTTTCAATTGTTGTGGGCTTAAAAGCAAAGCCCTCACCAGTATTCCATGTTTGGAACTGTATGGCAAGGATCCATGAAGGTATCAGTATTCCATATGTTTGGAACTGTGGTTGCAAGGATCCATGAAGGTATCAGTATTCCATATGTTTGTAACTGTGGTTGCAAGAATCCATGAAGTTATCAGTATTCCATATGTTTGGAACTGTGGTTGCAAGGATCCATGAAGGTATCAGTATTCCATATGTTTGTAACTGTGGTTGCAAGGATCCATGAAGGTATCAGTATTCCATATGTTTGGAACTGTGGTTGCAAGGATCCATGAAGGTATCAGTATTCCATATGTTTGTAACTGTGGTTGCAAGGATCCATGAAGGTATCAGTATTCCATATGTTTGTAACTGTGGTTGCAAGGATCCATGAAGGTATCAGTATTCCATATGTTTGGAACTGTGGTTGCAAGGATCCATGAAGGTATCAGTATTCCATATGTTTGTAACTGTGGTTGCAAGGATCCATGAAGGTATCAGTATTCCATATGTTTGTAACTGTGGTTGCAAGGATCCATGAAGGTATCAGTATTCCATATGTTTGGAACTGTGGTTGCAAGGATCCATGAAGGTATCAGTATTCCATATGTTTGTAACTGTGGTTGCAAGGATCCATGAAGGTATCAGTATTCCATATGTTTGTAACTGTGGTTGCAAGGATCCATGAAGGTATCAGTATTCCATATGTTTGGAACTGTGGTTGCAAGGATCCATGAAGGTATCAGTATTCCATATGTTTGGAACTGTGGTTGCAAGGATCCATGAATGTATCAGTATTCCATATGTTTGGAACTGTGGTTGCAAGGATCCATGAAGGTATCAGTATTCCATATGTTTGGAACTGTGGTTGCAAGGATCCATGAAGGTATCAGTATTCCATATGTTTGGAACTGTGGTTGCAAGGATCCATGCAGGTATCAGTATTCCATATGTTTGGAACTGTGGTTGCAAGAATCCATGAAGGTATCAGTATTCCATATGTTTGGAACTGTGGTTGCAAGGATCCATGAAGATATCAGTATTCCATATGTTTGGAACTGTGGTTGCAAGGATCCATGAAGGTATCAGTATTCCATATGTTTGGAACTGTGGTTGCAAGGATCAGTATTCCATATGTTTGGAACTGTAGTGGCAAGAACCCATGAAGACCAGGATAATAAAATGCAAAGAAATCCTAAAGCATCCTGCTGTAACCAGAGAAATCCTTGAGGTCAAACCTCCGACCAATCCAAAGGAGGTAGCCTGCAGAAGTCTTATACAACACTGGGAACACAAAATTATCTACTGTCTCAAGGGGTGGAGAGAGGGCAACTACATCTGAACAAGAAAATGATTTACAAATTGAAATGGTTTTGATGTAAATTAATTTAGATAGAGGATTCCCAGAATAGCAACAAATAAAGATTGATTTATACACAAATCTGTCCAAATCATGATGAAAGTCGCAGACATCCATTCCATGTTAAACATTCCAACCATTATATTTACCCAGGAGCAACGGTGAGGTGGCCAGGATTTACTCTGATGGGGGGAAGTTTAACCAATTCAACACAAAGTAACTGACATGGACCAGTTCATTTAACAAAATGGGTAACGTAATTTTATCTAAAAATATTATTACTGGCAAAAAGTGCAGATCCTGATGATCCGGCTCATCTGGGTCTACACTTTTTGTAAGCCTATTTAGAGGTGTGTAGTGTTGAAAGGGTTAATATGAGTTTCCAAGTCGTGGAGCCGGCTCATCTGGATCTACACTTTTTGTAAGCTTATTTAAAGGCCTGTAGTGTTGAAAGGGCTAAGAGCAGTTTTTACGGGTTTTTTAATGGATCAGAAAGGGGGATAAAAAATTGTTAACATATTTATATTTACTCTATCTTATTTTCCTGCTAGAACATCATTCTGTCTTCAAATTCTCCAAGATTCACCTGCCACGGAACTGGAGCTATCAAGTGGCTTTTCACATTGTGACGTTGACAGTTCACTACTTTCGGTTTCACTACCCACAGATTGCACCTTACTGGTAAAGTAGTCTGTGATATTCCATGTCTCCATTTCGGCTGACATTTACACAAACCTTGCACTAACGTACACGGAACTTCCAGTACAAATCAACTGATGATGTCATGTTGTACTTGAAGCGAGTCACATCAATAACAATGTACATTTTACTAGCGGCTGACTTAATATCAATTTAACGGTACCGCAATACACCCAAGTTTACCTTATTTACATATTTGTCTAATATGCAACCTATTTTACTTGATAAGTAAGACATAGCAGAGTTCTCATTGGTTTTACATATAATTTTAACGAACAATGGTAATTGATAAATGAGCCCCAGATTATTTGTGCATCAATGAAAATTAAAAATTGCGCAATTTAACATTTTTTATGGGTATTCCGCGTATACACGGTCTGGCCACATCACTGGAGCGAGACAAAGGGTCAAGTAATTATTTTAATACAGGGCTTAACCCATTTCATTCTGGATACATTTAACGGCTTTTGCAAACAACATAGATCCTGATCAGCACGCAGCGTCATTTTGCAAACAACATAGATCCAGATCAGCCACAGCATGACGCTGCGTGCTGATCAGGATCTATGTTGTTTGCTACATAGTCAAGTGTCTTTGCAAGATCATCTGAATAGCAAATAGCATAGAGCCTGATGAGACGGCACGTTCTGTGGAAGCTGATATGGCTCTATGTTCTTTGCAAATACTGTTTAAACGGTATCCAGAATCAAATGGGTTAAAGCATAGGCTAGTTTCAGGTATACAATGGAGAAGTTTCAGGTAAACAATGGAGAAGTTTCAGGTAAACAATGGAGAAACTTAATGGAGAAGATTCAGGTAAACAATGGAGAAGTTTCAGGTAACAATGGAGAAGTTTCAGGTAAACAATGGAGAAGTTTCAGGTAAATAATCAAATGATCAAATGAAAGACACGATATGAAAACATACCTGCGCAAACAACAACAAACTTGTCTTTACTGTAAAACTTTCATACAACGGAACATGAACATTTATTTAATCAAGTGGTGTAAGAATATGCAGCCGAAATTGAAAAAGAATTACCAAATTGATTGCTTAGCACATCAGCCATGATAAGCAATGATACAGTCGCCACTGGCAACAGATATGTCTTCTTTAGTCATATTCCTGTTGAGAATAATGAAATTGTATTGTTTGGAAAAGCTATCCAATAAAATAGACATTCTTAGTCAAGTAAGATTTCATTATTGAAATACTTTGCGATAATACTTGTTAATACAATTAATTACAGGATAATGACCTTTCTAGAAGTAATGAAAAGGTATAAAGAAAACAATACTATTCAATATCATACAAAACTATGTTAACAGGAAATATGTCTGGATAGGCAAACCAATCATCTATCTACCTTTGTTAACAGGACATATGTCTGGATAGGCAAACCAATCATCTATCTACCTTTGTTAACAGGAAATATGTCTGGATAGGCAAACCAATCATCTCTCTACCTTTGTTAACAGAAAATATGTCTGGATAGGCAAACCAATCATCTATCTACCTTTGTTAACAGGAAATATGTCTGGATAGGCAAACCAATCATCTATCTACCTTTGTTAACAGGACATATGTCTGGATAGGCAAACCAATCATCTATCTACCTTTGTTAACAGGAAATATGTCTGGATAGGCAAACCAATCATATATCTACCTTTGTTAACAGGAAATATGTCTGGATAGGCAAACCAATCATCTATCTACCTTTGTTAACAGGACATATGTCTGGATAGGCAAACCAATCATCTATCTACCTTTGTTAACAGGACATATGTCTGGATAGGCAAACCAATCATCTATCTACCTTTGTTAACAGGACATATGTCTGGATAGGCAAACCAATCATCTATCTACCTTTGTTAACAGGAAATATGTCTGGATAGGCAAACCAATCATCTATCTACCTTTGTTAACAGGACATATGTCTGGATAGGCAAACCAATCATCTATCTACCTTTGTTAACAGGAAATATGTCTGGTGTAAAGAATCAAATGAAAGAAACAGTTCTCTAAGCAGCTACACTACATTGTTTTTTACATTTCATGAAATATTAGGCATGACAATATCTGCCATGTGGAAGTGATGCTATATAGAGCAGTAGTAGCACGTGCGCTTCAGGTGCAAAACGCCCGGAGTTTGTGCCCAGCTGTAGCCATTATGATTGTGCCCTTAGTCAAGCCATTTAAAGTCCACATGTCCTCTTCTCTCTCCCCCATGGTGATGGATTCTATCAGGAATGAGGTCTCAACATAATAATAATCCAACATAAAAACTTGTTTCACAATCGAGCTAAAATAAATTTGTATAAATTAAAACTAAGCTTAAAATAAAATAAAAGGCAATTTGGGACGATTTAACCATAATACTAGTACATCAATTAACCCGTTACCTCATAGAAACACCTCTTGACGCCATTACCAATACGACATACATTGACAATGTAGTAGCCAAACCAATGTTCATAATAAAGGCCAGAATCTCATCTAGTTCCAGTAATATATATGGAGGTGGGATAGATATGGCGACTACTTATCCACTGCATGATAGCTAAATGGCTGTCGTTTGTATGGAGATATAATAGTATATTAACCTAAATCTCTATGAAGTCCCAGTAATATCTATGGAGGTGGGATAGATATGGCCAGTACTTATCTACTGCATGATAGCTAAATGACTGTCGTTTGTATGGAGATATAAGAGTATATTAACCTAAATCTCTATGTAGTCCCAGTAATATCTATGGAGGTGGGATAGATATGGCGACTACTTATTCACTGCAGGATAGCTAAATGACTGTCGTTTGTATGGAGATATAATAGTATATTAACCTAAATCTCTATGAAGGAAAGGGTTAAGTGCCTAAAGTTTTACTGAAGATTATATGCATGTATTAGAATTTTATAATTGATTTATTATTATCATTTGACCAAAAATGAAATGCCTTATAAGATGTGTAATATGCATGCTGAAGTTAGTAGATAGCGCACAAACATCCATCCTTCACCTATCTATATGCATGCTGAAGTTAGTAGATAGCGCACAAACATCCATCCTTCACCTATCTATATGCATGCTGAAGTTAGTAGATAGCACACAAACATCCATCCTTCACCTATCTATATGCATGCTGAAGTTAGTAGATAGCGCACAAACATCCATCCTTCACCTATCTATATGCATGCTGAAGTTAGTAGATAGCACACAAACATCCATCCTTCACCTATCTATATGTATGCTGAAGTTAGTAGATAGCGCACAAACATCCATCCTTCACCTATCTATATGCATGCTGAAGTTAGTAGATAGCGCACAAACATCCATCCTTCACCTATCTATATGCATGCTGAAGTTAGTAGATAGCGCACAAACATCCATCCTTCACCTATCTATATGCATGTTGAAGTTAGTAGATAGCACACAAACATCCATCCTTCACCTATCTATCTTTATAAGAGCAAACATATTAAGATGAACTGAGTACAAATATGCAACACACATACAAATTGAAAAGTGTTCCTTTATAGAATACATGCACACAACAATGCTTTACGTAATTCATTGTTCTTACCCAGAATTCCTCAGACTTATTTATACCCATATATCTCCGCAGAAGCAGACAGAAGACATTTGCAATGTCTTTGTCTGAAGGATGAGGTGACAGCAGACAATGTTGTCATTAATTCCAAGGGTCATTATCGCCAAGGTCACGGTTGGTCATACAGGAGCACTTTATAAAAAAACACAATATCATCTCTAGCCTAAACAATGTGTGTATCGGTTGGAACAAGAGGGCAACACTGGCATCCAGTTACAAACAAAATGTCATCTCTAGCCTAAACAATGTGTGTATCGGTTGGAACAAGAGGGCAACACTGGCATCCAGTTACAAACAAAATGTCATCTCTAGCCTAAACAATGTGTGTATCGGTTGGAACAAGAGGACAACACTGGCATCCAGTTACAAACAAAATGTCATCTCTAGCCTAAACAATGTGTGTATCGGTTGGAACAAGAGGGCAACACTGGCATCCAGTTACAAACAAAATGTCACTAGCCGTCGGATATTATTAATTTGACCTAGTGACCTATATTATTGACGAAAATGGCAAATTATAGAAATGAACGAAGCATTCTTCAAATTGTTACGAGCGTTGCAACAGTTGTTCCACACTTGTAATATTACTTCATGACCTATTTATTTACGGAAATGCATATGAACCGACTTTCTGTAAATATATAACTTACAACCATGTTTAAACAAAATCCAATGACAAATAGAGCTTGTTAACGACCGTGCTAATAAAATGGTCGATATTAGAGTTGCTAATGTTGGTAAACTTTCATTAAACTATACCTAGTTTTGGCAGAAATTTGCTGATTAAAGAAAGGAACCAAATATCAGGTACAATTTCACTTCTGACTAATTTGAACAAAATCCAATGAAGTATAGACTCGCTACAATGCTTACCGGACAAAGGTTGACGGACTGACGGGAACAGAACAGCAATCGTAATACCATGCGCATGACCGCGTTTGAAACCTTCAACAATTGCTTACACTATTGAGCAGTAGCAAGGAACAAACGCTAGTTTGTACGAGTGCTATGTTCAGGACTGGGAGAAATACAGATATAATCTAATGAATGACAACATTCTCAATTTGGACATAGTTCAATAACAGCACAATCAATATAGCATAACTGTGTAAAACATTGACATAAACTTTTAATTCCTAATGGTCGATATGATGCTCAAAAAGTAATCTAATGTTCTAGAGATTCATTAAACGATACATTTTCAAACTCCTGTTTCTATTTCTAAACAACAAACTCCTGTTTCTATTTCTAAACAACAAACTCCTGTTTCTATTTCTAAACAACAAACTCCTGTTTCTATTTCTAAACAACGTACTCCTGTTTCTATTTCTAAACAACATACTCCTGTTTCTATTTCTAAACAACGTAGTTGGGCGAATATTTAATTTAATAATAAGCATGGCGACGTTGCTTTTTGTTGTTCAAAGTATTACATTGTGGTCAATATCAAGCACGTATTAGATGCCATAGCCACTTAACAATTGCCAGAAAATTCATGCAAAAGGCCCACCAAAAGACAAAGTTGCCTGCCTATACCAATCTGTTTTTGTCAGTATTAAACGTATAAATGTGAGATGAGTTGAAAAAATATCAGAAATGTGTTAGAAGTTGTTACATCTGGAGTTCGAGCCCCGTTGGAGCCGTTACGATTGTGCCCTTAGGCAAGGCATTTAAATTCCACATTGCTTCTTCTCCCCCTCATGGCGATGGATTCCATCAGGAATGAGGTCTCGAGAGTGATAAATATAAGTTGTAATAACTTGTTTCACAATCGAGCTAAAATAAATTTGTATAAACTAACATCTGTTAACATCCACTTGTTAGCCTGCACAACGACAAGCCCTAGCAGTCCTAGCAGTCGCTTATAAACATGAGCTAAAACAACTTGACATTTGCTAGCAGTCGCTGGTTAGCATGTGCAATGACAAGCCCTAGCATACATGAGCTAAAACAACTTGACATTTGCTAGCAGTCGCTTGTTAGCCTGCACAACGACAAGCCCTAGCATACACTAGCAGTCGCTTATAAACATGAGCTAAAACAACTTGACATTTGCTAGCAGTCGCTTGCTAGCCTGCACAACGACAAGCCCTAGCATACACTAGCAGTCGCTTATAAACATGAGCTAAAACAACTTGACATTTGCTAGCAGTCGCTTGTTAGCCTGCACAACGACAAGCCCTAGCATACACTAGCAGTCACTTATAAACATGAGCTAAAACAACTTGACATTTGCTAGCAGTCGCTTGTTAGCATGTGCTTTCACAAGTTGACATGCGATAGTGCTAGCAATAACGTATTTTAACTATGTTTTGTACTTTCACAGATTGGCCTAATTTGAACAAAGCAGTAGAGTACTGTCTGTTTCAGACGAGATGCTGCAGGCTGTAATAGCTAATTCTCCAAGTTTATTGTACCATTAATATCTAATTCATCTGAGTCTATTGTACCGTTAATATCTAATTCTCCGTTAATATGTAATTGTCCGAGTCTATTGTACCATCTATATCTAATTCTCCGAGTCTATTGTTCCGTTAATATCTAATTCTCAGAGTCTATTGTACCATCTATATCTAATTCTCCGAGTCTATTGTTCCGTTAATATCTAATTCTCCGAGTCTATTGTACCATATATATCTAATTCTCCGAGTCTATTGTACCATCTATATCTAATTCTCCGAGTCAATTGTACCATCTATAGCTAATTCTCCGAGTCTATTGTACCATCTATATCTAATTCTCCGAGTCTATTGTACCATCTATAGCTAATTTTCCGAGTCTATTGTACCATCTATAGCTAATTCTCCGAGTCTATTGTACCATCTATATCTAATTCTCCGAGTCAATTGTACCATCTATAGCTAATTCTCCGAGTCTATTGTACCATCTATAGCTAATTCTCCATGTTTATTGTTTCCAATGGTAACAGCAATGAGATGGTGATAATACACAAGTTATGACAGGTTAGGATAGAACTTACCAAATGTAAAACTACTCTCTGCTGACAGACAAACATTCATCATATTAAATAATTGATGAAAAAACATCACTGTGAGGCAAGTATGAATCATTTTTAGTCAATGTCGAAGTCACAAGGAAAAGCAGGCAAGACAATAATACCACTTGTTTCAATGACAACGTACTATGTAAACAACAAAAATCTATTTTTCTTTGAAAATAAATGTTGTGGTTGTAACATAAACATAGACTGAAGGACATTAAACTAGAAATTGTTTTTGAAACAAAACGTATGTCTCTCCCCCTCACTGTTGCTGTCCCTCCCTCTCACTGTTGCTGTCTCTCCTCTGTCTCACTGTTGCTGTACCTACCCTCACTGTTGCTGTCTCTCCCCCTCACTGTTGCTGTCCCTCCTCTGTCTCACTGTTGCTGTCTCTCCTCCCTCTCACTGTTGCTGTCCCTCCTCTGTCTCACTGTTGCTGTCTCCCCCCACTGTTGCTGTCTCTCCCCCTTGCTGTTGCTGTCTCTCCTCCCTCTCACTGTTGCTGTCCCTTCCACCTCACTGTTGCTCTCCCTCCCCTCACTGTTGCTGTCTCCCCCTCACTGTTGCTGTCTCCCCCTCACTGTTGCTGTCTCCCCCTCACTGTTGTTGTCTCCCCCTCACTGTTGCTGTCTCCCCCCTCACTGTTGCTGTATCTCCCCCCTCACTGTTGCTGTCTCTCCCCCCTCACTGTTGCTGTCTCTCCCCCTTCACTGTTGCTGTTTCCCCCCCTCACGGTTGCTGTCTCTCCCCCTCACTGTTGCTGTCTCCCCCTCGCTGTTGCTGTATCTCCCCTCACTGTTGCTGTCTCCACCCTCACTGTTGCTGTCTCTCTCCCTCACTGTTGGTGTCTCCCCTCACTGTTGCTGTCTCTCCCTCACTGTTGCTGTCTCCCCCTCACTGTTGCTGTATCTCCCCCTCACTGTTGCTGTCTCCCCTCACTGTTGCTGTCTCTCCCCCCTCACTGTTGCTGTATCTCCCCCTCACTGTTGCTGTCTCCCCCTCACTGTTGCTGTCTCTCCCCCCTCACTGTTGCTGTCTCTCTCCCCCCTCACTGTTGCTGTCTCTCCCCCTCACCATTGCTGTCTCTCCCCCTCACCATTGCTGTCTCCCCCTCACTGTTGCTGTCTCTCCCCCTCACTGTTGCTTTAGTGGAGTAATCAAAGCATGGAAAGTCAACGCAATAAAAAGTCATATGTAGCATTATGAAGTTTTGGAGATGAAGCATGGACAGACAAGCTTGGTGTTATAAAAATGTTGAAATGGACTTAAATCCGAAAAATATCATCCAACCAGAATAGCGTTACCAAATACACAACTAGATATCATACCGATGCTTCATGTTCAAGAAAATCCAACAAAACGTTTTGGAGATGAAGCGCGGACAAGGTAAACTAGATAAACGGACGAACAGACAAAACAGGCAAAACCAGTATGTCTCCCTAATTTTGCAAGTAGAAAGAAAGCATTAAACACAAATGGAACTGCAAATTGAAATATGCATTATCTCTGCTATAAGATGCAAAAGTTATTACGTTATATTTCGGGTGTTACGCCTGCATCAGCACCATTTTTGGGCTATATCGCCGGCGGACAGTTTATCTAACAACATCTTTCCTAGACAGGCTCCAGCGGTTAACCAGTACTTGGGTGCACCAACCTCCGTAAGAAACTGCCAACTTTTTCATATAAATGAAACACGGTCACAGCGGGGCTCGAACCTGTGACCATCAGTGATGATAGGTTACAGTGGTATACAAGTCAGCGACCTTAACCACTCGACCACGGAGGCGGACAAGATGCAAAAGTATTGCGGAGTTTGTGTATTACAGTTGAGTGAAACTTTGCTCTACTATGATCATCCATCAAATTACTCCAGGTAGGACTTTTTCTTTATAGGTTTCTTTATCATCTCCCACTGGTTAATACTTTATCATCTCCCACTGGTTAATACTTTATCATCTCCCATTGGTTAATACTTTATCATCTCCCATTGGTTAATACTTTATCATCTCCCACTGGTTAATACTTTATCATCTCCCATTGGTTAATACTTTATCATCTCCCATTGGTTAATACTTTATCATCTCCCACTGGTTAATACTTTATCATCTCCCATTGGTTAATACTTTATCATCTCCCATTGGCTGGTTAATACTTTATCATCTCCCATTGGCTGGTTAATACTTTATCATCTCCCACTTGTTAATACTTTATCATCTCCCATTGCCTCCAGAAGTATATTAGTAATTTTATTTTTTGGTAGATAGTGGATACCGAAGATGTTCCAATTCCTGGTTATTTCACATACCCAATGTATAGCACCGATACACGAGACCTACGTTTATACGGTGGTAGCACGTTCGCTTCAGATGTGAAAGGTCTGGAGTTCAAGCCCCGCTGGAGCCGTTACGATTGTGCCCTTAGGCAAGGCATTTAAATTCCACGTTGCCTCTTCTCTCTCCCTCGTGGCGATGGATTCCATCAGGAATAAGGTCTCGAGAGTGATTAATATAAGTTGTAATAACTTGTTTGGCAATCAAGCTACAATAAATTTGTATAAACTAATCTTACGTTTATAGTCCCATCTATAAGACTGTTAATATCATTATAGGTAGACGAAGATCAAACTTGTGATCCATGGATTTGAAGTCCAATGTGTTAAAGAGACACTACATTGGTGAAAACGCAAATGTCTGCAGAATGTAATTTGCTATTTTATAGTATAATTGTTTTCCAAATATTTGCCTCAAAAACTGAGTATTTCAATTCACGAGCGTGGATGACCGTTATATGAAATCCTACTTTCATTCTTGAAAGTTTGTATTCAGAAGAATTTGTAGTAGCAATGCATTTATACGTGAAAAAAATGCATTTTATTTGCTTTTTGCGATGTAATGTCGCTTTAACCACTGGACAACTAACCCATTTATTAATTCACACATTCTACAATTCAACAGATAATATAGGAACTACTTTCACAAGGAACAATGGAATAATTACAAAAATGTAATAAAGGAACTACTTTCTTCATGCAAGTTTGACAAGGCCATTGTTACCTACATGTAATACAGGAACTACCTGTATTCATGTAAATGTGATAACAAGGTTATAGTTGCGTACATGTAATACAGGAACTACTTTCTTTATGTAAATGTGACAATAAGGGTATAGTTGCGTACATGTAATACAGGAACTACTTTCTTTATGTAAATGTCACAATAAGGGTATAGTTGCGTACATGTAATACAGGAACTACTTTCTTTATGTAAATGTCACAATAAGGGTATAGTTGCGTACATGTAATACAGGAACTACTTTCTTCATATAAATGTCACAATAAGGGTATAGTTGTGTACATGTAATACAGGAACTACTTTCTTCATATAAATGTGATAACAAGGTTATAGTTGCGTACATGTAATACAGGAACTACTTTCATCATATTAATGTGACAATAAGGGTATAGTTACCTACATGTAATACAGGAACTACTTTCTTCAAATAAATGTGACAATAAGGGTATAGTTGCGTACATGTAATACAGGAACTACTTTCTTCATGTAAATGTGACAATAATGGTATAGTTGTGTACATGTAATACAGGAACTACTTTCTTTACGTAAATGTGACAATAAGGGTATAGTTGCGTACATGTAATACAGGAACTACTTTCTTTATGTAAATGTGACAATAAGGGTATAGTTGCGTACATGTAATACAGGAACTACTTTCTTCAAATAAATGTGACAATAAGGGTATAGTTGCATACATGTAATACAGGAACTACTTTCTTCAGGTAAATGTGACAATAATGGTATAGTTGTGTACATGTAATATAGGAACTACTTTCTTTATGTAAATGTGACAATAAGGGTACAGATGCGTACATGTAATACAGGAACTACTTTCTTTATGTAAATGTGACAATAAGGGTATAGTTGCGTACATGTAATACAGGAACTACTTTCTTTATGTAAATGTGACAATAAGGGTATAGTTGCGTACATGTAATACAGGAAATACTTTCTTCAAATAAATGTGACAATAAGGGTATAGTTGCGTACATGTAATACAGGAACTACTTTCTTTATGTAAATGTGACAATAAGGGTATAGTTACCACTATGTAACAAAGATATATTTACTTGTGATCACAACATAACAAACTGGTCAATGTAACAATCAATTTCTGGTTAAACATGTGGTCATTCTGGTCATCACAGCTGCGTATCTGACCATCAGAATCACCTATACAATATCCATCTGTAAATACACTACATCTATACACCAGTACATGTTTCCATGGTTACTAATTACAGTATTGTTATATTTTCTAACAAGTCTTTAGATCCCATCCCACTTGTATCTGCAGCATTTAATATTCCAATGGACTCAATGTATGCTGATTACCTTCTACAATTATCTACAGAACAACTTTAAGCATGAACGATACATTTTCAAACTCCTGTTTCTATTTCTAAACAACAAACTCCTGTTTCTATTTCTAAACAACAAACTCCTGTTTCTATTTCTAAACAACAAACTCCTGTTTCTATTTCTAAACAACGTACTCCTGTTTCTATTTCTAAACAACATACTCCTGTTTCTATTTCTAAACAACGTAGTTGGGCGAATATTTAATTTAATAATAAGCATGGCGACGTTGCTTTTTGTTGTTCAAAGTATTACATTGTGGTCAATATCAAGCACGTATTAGATGCCATAGCCACTTAACAATTGCCAGAAAATTCATGCAAAAGGCCCACCAAAAGACAAAGTTGCCTGCCTATACCAATCTGTTTTTGTCAGTATTAAACATATAAATGTGAGATGAGTTGAAAAAATATCAGAAATGTGTTAGAAGTTGTTACATCTGGAGTTCGAGCCCCGTTGGAGCCGTTACGATTGTGCCCTTAGGCAAGGCATTTAAATTCCACATTGCTTCTTCTCCCCCTCATGGCGATGGATTCCATCAGGAATGAGGTCTCGAGAGTGATAAATATAAGTTGTAATAACTTGTTTCACAATCGAGCTAAAATAAATTTGTATAAACTAACATCTGTTAACATCCACTTGTTAGCCTGCACAACGACAAGCCCTAGCAGTCCTAGCAGTCGCTTATAAACATGAGCTAAAACAACTTGACATTTGCTAGCAGTCGCTGGTTAGCATGTGCAATGACAAGCCCTAGCATACATGAGCTAAAACAACTTGACATTTGCTAGCAGTCGCTTGTTAGCCTGCACAACGACAAGCCCTAGCATACACTAGCAGTCGCTTATAAACATGAGCTAAAACAACTTGACATTTGCTAGCAGTCGCTTGCTAGCCTGCACAACGACAAGCCCTAGCATACACTAGCAGTCGCTTATAAACATGAGCTAAAACAACTTGACATTTGCTAGCAGTCGCTTGTTAGCCTGCACAACGACAAGCCCTAGCATACACTAGCAGTCACTTATAAACATGAGCTAAAACAACTTGACATTTGCTAGCAGTCGCTTGTTAGCATGTGCTTTCACAAGTTGACATGCGATAGTGCTAGCAATAACGTATTTTAACTATGTTTTGTACTTTCACAGATTGGCCTAATTTGAACAAAGCAGTAGAGTACTGTCTGTTTCAGACGAGATGCTGCAGGCTGTAATAGCTAATTCTCCAAGTTTATTGTACCATTAATATCTAATTCATCTGAGTCTATTGTACCGTTAATATCTAATTCTCCGTTAATATGTAATTGTCCGAGTCTATTGTACCATCTATATCTAATTCTCCGAGTCTATTGTTCCGTTAATATCTAATTCTCAGAGTCTATTGTACCATCTATATCTAATTCTCCGAGTCTATTGTTCCGTTAATATCTAATTCTCCGAGTCTATTGTACCATATATATCTAATTCTCCGAGTCTATTGTACCATCTATATCTAATTCTCCGAGTCAATTGTACCATCTATAGCTAATTCTCCGAGTCTATTGTACCATCTATATCTAATTCTCCGAGTCTATTGTACCATCTATAGCTAATTTTCCGAGTCTATTGTACCATCTATAGCTAATTCTCCGAGTCTATTGTACCATCTATATCTAATTCTCCGAGTCAATTGTACCATCTATAGCTAATTCTCCGAGTCTATTGTACCATCTATAGCTAATTCTCCATGTTTATTGTTTCCAATGGTAACAGCAATGAGATGGTGATAATACACAAGTTATGACAGGTTAGGATAGAACTTACCAAATGTAAAACTACTCTCTGCTGACAGACAAACATTCATCATATTAAATAATTGATGAAAAAACATCACTGTGAGGCAAGTATGAATCATTTTTAGTCAATGTCGAAGTCACAAGGAAAAGCAGGCAAGACAATAATACCACTTGTTTCAATGACAACGTACTATGTAAACAACAAAAATCTATTTTTCTTTGAAAATAAATGTTGTGGTTGTAACATAAACATAGACTGAAGGACATTAAACTAGAAATTGTTTTTGAAACAAAACGTATGTCTCTCCCCCTCACTGTTGCTGTCCCTCCCTCTCACTGTTGCTGTCCCTCCTCTGTCTCACTGTTGCTGTCTCTCCTCTGTCTCACTGTTGCTGTACCTACCCTCACTGTTGCTGTCTCTCCCCCTCACTGTTGCTGTCCCTCCTCTGTCTCACTGTTGCTGTCTCTCCTCCCTCTCACTGTTGCTGTCCCTCCTCTGTCTCACTGTTGCTGTCTCCCCCCACTGTTGCTGTCTCTCCCCCTTGCTGTTGCTGTCTCTCCTCCCTCTCACTGTTGCTGTCCCTCCACCTCACTGTTGCTCTCCCTCCCCTCACTGTTGCTGTCTCCCCCTCACTGTTGCTGTCTCCCCCTCACTGTTGCTGTCTCCCCCTCACTGTTGTTGTCTCCCCCTCACTGTTGCTGTCTCCCCCCTCACTGTTGCTGTATCTCCCCCCTCACTGTTGCTGTCTCTCCCCCCTCACTGTTGCTGTCTCTCCCCCTTCACTGTTGCTGTTTCCCCCCCTCACGGTTGCTGTCTCTCCCCCCTCACTGTTGCTGTCTCCCCCTCGCTGTTGCTGTATCTCCCCCTCACTGTTGCTGTCTCCACCCTCACTGTTGCTGTCTCTCTCCCCTCACTGTTGGTGTCTCCCCCTCACTGTTGCTGTCTCTCCCTCACTGTTGCTGTCTCCCCCTCACTGTTGCTGTATCTCCCCCTCACTGTTGCTGTCTCCCCCTCACTGTTGCTGTCTCTCCCCCCTCACTGTTGCTGTATCTCCCCCTCACTGTTGCTGTCTCCCCCTCACTGTTGCTGTCTCTCCCCCCTCACTGTTGCTGTCTCTCCCCCCTCACTGTTGCTGTCTCTCCCCCTCACCATTGCTGTCTCTCCCCCTCACCATTGCTGTCTCCCCCTCACTGTTGCTGTCTCTCCCCCTCACTGTTGCTTTAGTGGAGTAATCAAAGCATGGAAAGTCAACGCAATAAAAAGTCATATGTAGCATTATGAAGTTTTGGAGATGAAGCATGGACAGACAAGCTTGGTGTTATAAAAATGTTGAAATGGACTTAAATCCGAAAAATATCATCCAACCAGAATAGCGTTACCAAATACACAACTAGATATCATACCGATGCTTCATGTTCAAGAAAATCCAACAAAACGTTTTGGAGATGAAGCGCGGACAAGGTAAACTAGATAAACGGACGAACAGACAAAACAGGCAAAACCAGTATGTCTCCCTAATTTTGCAAGTAGAAAGAAAGCATTAAACACAAATGGAACTGCAAATTGAAATATGCATTATCTCTGCTATAAGATGCAAAAGTTATTACGTTATATTTCGGGTGTTACGCCTGCATCAGCACCATTTTTGGGCTATATCGCCGGCGGACAGTTTATCTAACAACATCTTTCCTAGACAGGCTCCAGCGGTTAACCAGTACTTGGGTGCACCAACCTCCGTAAGAAACTGCCAACTTTTTCATATAAATGAAACACGGTCACAGCGGGGCTCGAACCTGTGACCATCAGTGATGATAGGTTACAGTGGTATACAAGTCAGCGACCTTAACCACTCGACCACGGAGGCGGACAAGATGCAAAAGTATTGCGGAGTTTGTGTATTACAGTTGAGTGAAACTTTGCTCTACTATGATCATCCATCAAATTACTCCAGGTAGGACTTTTTCTTTATAGGTTTCTTTATCATCTCCCACTGGTTAATACTTTATCATCTCCCATTGGTTAATACTTTATCATCTCCCATTGGTTAATACTTTATCATCTCCCACTGGTTAATACTTTATCATCTCCCATTGGTTAATACTTTATCATCTCCCATTGGTTAATACTTTATCATCTCCCACTGGTTAATACTTTATCATCTCCCATTGGTTAATACTTTATCATCTCCCATTGGCTGGTTAATACTTTATCATCTCCCATTGGCTGGTTAATACTTTATCATCTCCCACTTGTTAATACTTTATCATCTCCCATTGCCTCCAGAAGTATATTAGTAATTTTATTTTTTGGTAGATAGTGGATACCGAAGATGTTCCAATTCCTGGTTATTTCACATACCCAATGTATAGCACCGATACACGAGACCTACGTTTATACGGTGGTAGCACGTTCGCTTCAGATGTGAAAGGTCTGGAGTTCAAGCCCCGCTGGAGCCGTTACGATTGTGCCCTTAGGCAAGGCATTTAAATTCCACGTTGCCTCTTCTCTCTCCCTCGTGGCGATGGATTCCATCAGGAATAAGGTCTCGAGAGTGATTAATATAAGTTGTAATAACTTGTTTGGCAATCAAGCTACAATAAATTTGTATAAACTAATCTTACGTTTATAGTCCCATCTATAAGACTGTTAATATCATTATAGGTAGACGAAGATCAAACTTGTGATCCATGGATTTGAAGTCCAATGTGTTAAAGAGACACTACATTGGTGAAAACGCAAATGTCTGCAGAATGTAATTTGCTATTTTATAGTATAATTGTTTTCCAAATATTTGCCTCAAAAACTGAGTATTTCAATTCACGAGCGTGGATGACCGTTATATGAAATCCTACTTTCATTCTTGAAAGTTTGTATTCAGAAGAATTTGTAGTAGCAATGCATTTATACGTGAAAAAAATGCATTTTATTTGCTTTTTGCGATGTAATGTCGCTTTAACCACTGGACAACTAACCCATTTATTAATTCACACATTCTACAATTCAACAGATAATATAGGAACTACTTTCACAAGGAACAATGGAATAATTACAAAAATGTAATAAAGGAACTACTTTCTTCATGCAAGTTTGACAAGGCCATTGTTACCTACATGTAATACAGGAACTACCTGTATTCATGTAAATGTGATAACAAGGTTATAGTTGCGTACATGTAATACAGGAACTACTTTCTTTATGTAAATGTGACAATAAGGGTATAGTTGCGTACATGTAATACAGGAACTACTTTCTTCATATAAATGTCACAATAAGGGTATAGTTGTGTACATGTAATACAGGAACTACTTTCTTCATATAAATGTGATAACAAGGTTATAGTTGCGTACATGTAATACAGGAACTACTTTCATCATATTAATGTGACAATAAGGGTATAGTTACCTACATGTAATACAGGAACTACTTTCTTCAAATAAATGTGACAATAAGGGTATAGTTGCGTACATGTAATACAGGAACTACTTTCTTCATGTAAATGTGACAATAATGGTATAGTTGTGTACATGTAATACAGGAACTACTTTCTTTACGTAAATGTGACAATAAGGGTATAGTTGCGTACATGTAATACAGGAACTACTTTCTTTATGTAAATGTGACAATAAGGGTATAGTTGCGTACATGTAATACAGGAACTACTTTCTTCAAATAAATGTGACAATAAGGGTATAGTTGCATACATGTAATACAGGAACTACTTTCTTCAGGTAAATGTGACAATAATGGTATAGTTGTGTACATGTAATATAGGAACTACTTTCTTTATGTAAATGTGACAATAAGGGTACAGATGCGTACATGTAATACAGGAACTACTTTCTTTATGTAAATGTGACAATAAGGGTATAGTTGCGTACATGTAATACAGGAACTACTTTCTTTATGTAAATGTGACAATAAGGGTATAGTTGCGTACATGTAATACAGGAAATACTTTCTTCAAATAAATGTGACAATAAGGGTATAGTTGCGTACATGTAATACAGGAACTACTTTCTTTATGTAAATGTGACAATAAGGGTATAGTTACCACTATGTAACAAAGATATATTTACTTGTGATCACAACATAACAAACTGGTCAATGTAACAATCAATTTCTGGTTAAACATGTGGTCATTCTGGTCATCACAGCTGCGTATCTGACCATCAGAATCACCTATACAATATCCATCTGTAAATACACTACATCTATACACCAGTACATGTTTCCATGGTTACTAATTACAGTATTGTTATATTTTCTAACAAGTCTTTAGATCCCATCCCACTTGTATCTGCAGCATTTAATATTCCAATGGACTCAATGTATGCTGATTACCTTCTACAATTATCTACAGAACAACTTTAAGCCT
>JABXNX010000022.1:243814-302473 GCA_014843695.1 Archivesica marissinica | reverse complement strand
AGAACAATGAATCATAATGTTAGCAGCAAAACGAAGATATTAGAACAATGAATCATAATGTTACAACTGATTTAGCACAACCAGGATTATGCAATGAAGTGCCAACTGATTTAGCACAACCAGGATTATGGTATGAAGTGCCAACTGATTTAGCACAACCAGGATTATGGTATGAAGTGCCAACTGATTTAGCACAACCAGGATTATGCAATGAAGTGCCAACTGATTTAGCACAACCAGGATTATGGTATGAAGTGCCAACTGATTTAGCACAACCAGGATTATGGTATGAAGTGCCAACTGATTTAGCACAACCAGGATTATGCAATGAAGTGCCAACTGATTTAGCACAACCAGGATTATGCAATGAAGTGCCAACTGATTTAGCACAACCAGGATTATGGTATGAAGTGCCAACTGATTTAGCACAACCAGGATTATGGTATGAAGTGCCAACTGATTTAGCACAACCAGGATTATGCAATGAAGTGCCAACTGATTTAGCACAACCAGGATTATGCAATGAAGTGCCAACTGATTTAGCACAACCAGGATTATGCAATGAAGTGCCAACTGATTTAGCACAACCAGGATTATGGTATGAAGTGCCAACTGATTTAGCACAATCAGGATTATGGTATGAAGTGCCAACTGATTTAGCACAACCAGGATTATGCAATGAAGTGCCAACTGATTTAGCACAACCAGGATTATGCAATGAAGTGCCAACTGATTTAGCACAACCAGGATTATGCAATGAAGTGCCAGCTGATTTAGCACAACCAGGATTATGGTATGAAGTGCCAGCTGATTTAGCACAACCAGGATTATGCAATGAAGTGCCATCTCACATGGCTCATCCTAGAGAGCAATTTGAGCGAAATAGTCGCCCTAGGGACCCTGACCCCCCCCCCCCCCCTGGGGACCCCACTTCTCCCTAAAAGAACAAATTGAAATATAAATTTCATACAAAATTTTATCCAGTAAGATATACTGGCCCATTATAAAGCACTCCTTCTATTCAAATGTATTTAACCCTTTCAACACCACAGACCTCTAAATAGGCTTACAAAAAATGTAGATCCAGATGAGCCGGCTCGTGACGAGCCGTCTCATCAGGATCTGCACTTTTTGCCAGTGATATGACTATTTTAGACATAATTACCCATTTTGATAAATGAACTTGTCCAAATGTGATTTTCTGATTCATTTATTGGTTTATGAATATCATGGACCAGTCCATGTGAGTTACTTGGTGTTGAATGGGTTAATGGTGATGCTGTGCATTGTAACAATATTTTGTTGACATTTATTAAATAACGCCATTTAAAGACGTGATTACGCGCTTTCTCACCCAAAAAATCTGACCTAGAATGAGACCTAGATCTCGGATTTAACAAAACCAGGGCGAAGTGCCATATTTTATGCATCAAAACTCGAATGTTAGAACATTGTTAAACTGCCCTATATCTTCAGCAAAACAATGAATGTTGCTGGATTGAAGGGACCATTATGACATGAAGTGGCTGTTAGTCCTGTTAACCCAAAGATGATTATAGTGTCATCAATTGGTACTGTAAGTTCTCATAATATAACATTAGTTTAATTTATCTGGAGCCCCCATTCCTGATGGAATCCAATACCATGAGGGAGAGAGGTAAATTGTCTTGTATATTAACTAGGGATGGCAACGAATAGCAATTTTACTATTCGAATATTTGATATAATTCTTTCCAAAACTCAAAATCACTCGAAAAATGCCAAATTAAGCTACTTGACTAAACATCATCTTCTTACTGTAAGGCCATGCAAATATGACGACGACTCAATCAGTTATTGTTATCGTTCACTGTACATTCATGGGCGTTTACACAAAGGAAGCCGATGTCACTTGAACTGCTTTCCGTTGAAGGTTGTTTGTTTTTCAAATGATTATTCAGATTGATGTTGTACCCGAATATGTTAAATCCAATTTGCATAGATTACACCTAGCAGTTTTCTTATTCTCAGAGCGATTGAAGTCTTTCCAAATGTATGACTGAGCAGGCGGAATTTCTGAGGACAACATCATAAAAATCCTATTTTAAATAGTACTTTTGGGTAATATTGAGCAGTTAATTATAAATTTAAGAAACATGGGGTGGATGTTGTTGCAGCTGTCTGTAATATTACAAAGGAATTTTCTCGTCTAAACAGTTTTGACATCATAATTAAACACTATCTACCTTAGCACCTACTGTAATTATCCAATTACATGGCAGAGTGTCAATTAACACTTGCCATGGATGGGACCACAACATGATTTATTCAAACATCCTGCAGCAATTTCTTTTGTATTGGAAGGTTTTATGATGGCTTCAAATGGTAAAAGAAAGCAATGTATCGGATTTATGAGTTTATTTCACTTTTGCAAATATTATATATTTTTCCGATTCAGTAATGATAGACCTTGGTATTAAACTCAACGTTGGTATCAACTCAACCTTTGCAACTCAACGTTGGTATAAACTCAACCTTTGCAACTCAACATTGGTATTAAACTCAACATTGGTATTAAACACAACCTTGGTATCAACTCAACCTTGGCAACTCAACCTTGGTATTAAACTCAACCTTGGTATAAACTCAACCTTGGCAACTCAACCTTGGTATTAAACTCAACCTTGGTATTAAGCTCAACCTTGGTATAAACTCAACCTTGGCAACTCAATCTTGGTATTACACCTCAACATTGATAATAAACTCAACCTTGGCAACTCAACATTGGTATTAAACTCAACATTGGTATAAACTCAACCTTGGCAACTCAACATTGGTATTAAACTCAACATTGGTATAAACTCATTCTCGGTGTCAAACTCAACCTTTCAAGCTCAACATTGGTATCACACTCAACCTTGGTATCACACTCAACCTTGGTATCAAGCTCAACATTGGTATCACACTCAACCTTGGTATCAAGCTCAACATTGGTGTCAAACTCAACCTTGGTCTTAAACTCAACCTTGGTATCAAACCCATTCTTGCTGTCAAACTCAACCTTGGTATTAAACTCAACCTTGGTATCAAACCCATTCTTGCTGTCAAACTCAACCTTGGTAGCAAACCCATTCTTGGTATCAAACCCATCATTGGTGTCAAACCCATCCTTGGTATTAAACCCATCATTGGTGTCAAACCCATCCTTGGTGTCAAACCCATCCTTGGTATCAAACCCATCCTTGGTGTCAAACCCATCCTTGGTATCAAACCCATCATTGGTGTCAAACCCATCCTTGGTATTAAACCCATCATTGGTGTCAATCCCATCCTTGGTGTCAAACCCAACCTTGGTATCAAACCCATCCTTGGTGTCAAACCCATCATTGGTGTCAAGCTCAACCTTGGTATTAAACTCAACCTTGGTATTAAACCCCTCCTTGGTATCAAACCCATCATTGGTGTCAAACCCATCCTTGGTATCAAGCCCATCATTGGTGTCAAACCCATCCTTGGTATCAAACTCATCATTGGTGTCAAACTCAACCATGGTATCAAACCCATCCTTTGTATCAAACCCATCATTGGTGTCAAACTCAACCTTGGTGTCAAACCCATAATTGGTGTCAAACTCAACCTTGGTGTCAAACCCATCATTGGTGTCAAACTCAACCTTGGTATCAAACCCATCATTGGTGTCAAACTCAACCTTGGTGTCAAACCTATCATTGGTGTCAAACCCATCATTGGTATCAAACCCATCATTGGTGTCAAACCCATCATTGGTATTAAACTCAACCTTGGTATCAAACTCAACCTTGGTATCAAACTCAATGGTATATATATAGAATACCAGCAAGATTTCAATTGCAATGTAGTTAATTTGCATAATATTCGAAATAGTTTATCTTACATTTAGTGGTGTTAACCCTTTCCCTCATAGAAACACCTCTTGATGCCATTACCAATACCACATACATTGACAATGTTGTAGCTAGACCAATGTTCATAATAAAGGCCAGAATCTTATGTAGTTCCAGTAATATCTATGGAGGTGGGATAGATATAGCAACTACTTATCCACTGCATGATAGCGAAATGGCTGTCGTTTGTATTGAGATATAATAGTATATTAACCTAAATCTCTATGAAGGAAAGGGTTAAGTGAAGCAGTTTTGTCTTGCTTGTCAATGAAGTTTTGCTACAGTGCGCTTCATCTGTTGTAGCGGTTGAATAGATTGTGAGTATGCCACCATTAGAACCAATAACAATTAACAGAAAGCTTTACCTGCATTGTTACATAATTAATTTAGTAATATGCAACTGCCCTATCTATGAGTACTCTTCTACTTGAAGACATACTATGAATATTTCAGAAGGCATGGAATGAATAGAATATTTGCACAAATAAAGGAAGATACTATTGATGGAACAGTAGAGAATGGAAAATGGGGAAACATTAGGAGAATAATTGATACTTTGTCCGACATAGGCTGGTCCATTATTAATGTTTGTATGTTATAATAATTGAGTAAGATTGCCTGGCTCAGAATTCCATTAATATTATTGCAAAATGGATTGTTGGTGGCAATTATCTAAATTATGTACGTAGGGGAAAGCCAATTTGACAAAAAGTGCACTGCATTGCTAACATTGCATCTATAAAATACAATATACAGCCAAACCTGTATCAACTCTCTGAACAAAGACCAACCACCCTGTGAATAAAACAAGTCTGTCCTTGTGAATCCATAGCTTGACAATAGAGAATAATTGAATGTGGAGAATTTAATAATTGTGATGCGATTTACCATAAGGGATCCACTGGGTGGATGACGTTGCGTAGAGAAATGACGTCTAAAGTTATGTCAACGCAATCGTGTTGTTAACTGAAGGTGTAAATGCGTAGTCGCGTGGGAGATGATGATGATGTTTAAGCTTATTTAACCTCGCCTCCTGCGAAACATATGGACAAACGGTCGTGTGGGAGACAGATTGACAATGGATTATATAAGTGACGTTATGTTTGACGCAAGTGAAAATGGCAACGTTCGTGCTATACATGTAAGTTTAAAATTAATTTTTGGAACAAATAATCTAAACGGAATTACCTTAAATGATGAAAATCGCTTTAAGAAATGACTGAAAAATATTTTATATTATATTTTATTCTGGATAAAAAACATTTTTGAAAATTTCACCCAGTGAGTAGTCCCTTTTGATAAATCGTGTCACATTTAAAGACCACCTGTAACTTTCTCCTTTTCCTATTATGCCAGTCTTTGTTCACAGTATTTGACCATATCTATTTTGTCATGGCCTTGTGATTTTGGATATAAAAAAATGGTATAAATACAAATTTTGTGATGGATTTTAGCTTTATAAACCAACATAAATGTTACAAACTTGTCATTTCAAGTTGTTAGATTCAGGTTCCAATAATTTATGTACAGTAAACTCCTTTAATCCGGACCCATCGAATCCCCTCTAAACCGGACTTGCTCCCGTCCCAAAATGTTCCCTTCTATCTTCATTGTAAGATAAACCTCTCTAATTCAGAATCCCTCTATTCCGGAACCTGGACAACATTTTTTGAAAATACACAAAATGTTACAAAATTGTGTCTATTTTCAACACAAAATGCTAAACGGAATGTGCCAATTATGAAATCCTCATAAAAGGGATATAGCATTCCATTGTTTACCAATTTTCCTCACTTGTATTTTTCGCAAGTTGTGAAAATCGCACTTTGGTAGATGTCATTAGCACATGTGTGTATGATTTTATCCATTTGATCTAATGTTTGTATACAGTGAATTTGTGATAACATTGATTGGTCCTGATTGGAATTTGTGTTCCACTAAACACTGTTGCATAGCATCAACCAATTGAAAAATAAAGCAATGAGTACATTTTATATATTTGGTTTCAGTTTCTCCACTAAACAATATTATTCATTCTTTTGGATTAACCTTGTGTATTCTGTCTAACTGGAGAAACATACTATATTCAGTGTACCAGGATTAACATTGTGTATTCTGTCTAACCAGAGAAACATACTGTATTCAGTGTACCAGGATTAACATTGTGTATTCTGTCTAACCAGAGAAACATACTGTATTCAGGGTTAATTCAACTGTATTCAGTGTACCAGGATTAACATTGTGTATTCTGTCTAACCAGAGAAACATACTGTATTCAGGGTTAATTCAACTGTATTCAGTGTACCCGGATTAACATTGTGTATTCTGTCTAACTGGAGAAACATACTGTATTCAGGGTTAATTCAACTGTATTCTGTGTACCCGGATTAACATTGTGTATTCTGTCTAACTGGAGAAACATACTGTATTCAGGGTTAATTCAACTGTATTCTGTGTACCCGGATTAACATTGTGTATTCTGTCTAACCAGAGAAACATACTGTATTCAGGGTTAATTCAACTGTATTCAGTGTACCCGGATTAACATTGTGTATTCTGTCTAACTGGAGAAACATACTGTATTCAGGGTTAATTCAACTGTATTCTGTGTACCCGGATTAACATTGTGTATTCTGTCTAACTGGAGAAACATACTGTATTCAGGGTTAATTCAACTGTATTCTGTGTACCCGGATTAACATTGTGTATTCTGTCTAACCAGAGAAACATACTGTATTCAGGGTTAATTCAACTGTATTCAGTGTACCCGGATTAACATTGTGTATTCTGTCTAACTGGAGAAACATACTGTATTCAGGGTTAATTCAACTGTATTCAGTGTACTCGGATTAACATTGTGTATTCTGTCTAACTGGAGAAACATACTGTATTCAGGGTTAATTCAACTGTATTTAGTGTACCCAGATTAACATTGTGCTAGCTATAAAGTGCATCAAAACTAGAGTACATAATTACACAGTTCCTGACTACATGCCATGTACCAGGATTAACATTGTGCTAGCTATAAAGTGCATCAAAACTAGAGTACATAATTACACAGTTCCTGACTACATGCCGTGTACCAGGATTAACATTGTGCTAGCTATAAAGTGCATCAAAACTAGAGTACATAATTACACAGTTCCTGACTACATGCCATGTACCAGGATTAACATTGTGCTAGCTATAAAGTGCATCAAAACTAGAGTACATAATTACACAGTTCCTGACTACATGCCGTGTACCAGGATTAACATTGTGCTAGCTATAAAGTGCATCAAAACTAGAGTACATAATTACACAGTTCCTGACTACATGCCGTGTACCAGGATTAACATTGTGCTAGCTATAAAGTGCATCAAAACTAGAGTACATAATTACACAGTTCCTGACTACATGCCGTGTACCAGGATTAACATTGTGCTAGCTATAAAGTGCATCAAAACTAGAGTACATAATTACACAGTTCCTGACTACATGCCGTGTACCAGGATTAACATTGTGCTAGCTATAAAGTGCATCAAAACTAGAGTACATAATTACACAGTTCCTGACTACATGCCGTGTACCAGGATTAACATTGTGCTAGCTATAAAGTGCATCAAAACTAGAGTACATAATTACACAGTTCCTGACTACATGCCGTGTACCAGGATTAACATTGTGCTAGCTATAAAGTGCATCAAAACTAGAGTACATAATTACACAGTTCCTGACTACATGCCGTGTACCAGGATTAACATTGTGCTAGCTATAAAGTGCATCAAAACTAGAGTACATAATTACACAGTTCCTGACTACATGCCGTGTACCAGGATTAACATTGTGCTAGCTATAAAGTGCATCAAAACTAGAGTACATAATTACACAGTTCCTGACTACATGCACATGTCTCACTTGTACTAGTGCATATAGTATCATTGTGCATCATTATGGTTGTTTTATTTTAGTGCTCATATGTTATACTGTACATCATAGTACATTGTGCATAATGTATTAAATATAAAAACCCTCTAAACCTTCCCCTCTAATCCTTACCCTCTAATCCAGAACCCCTCTAATCCAGAACCCCTCTAATCCAGAACCACTCGAATCCAGAATCCCTCTAATCCCTCCCCTTTAATCCAGAACCCCTCTAATCCCTCCCCTCTAATCCAGAACCCATCTAAACCAGAACCCCTCTAATCCAGAACCCCTCTAATCCAGAACCCCTCTAATTCAGAACCCCTCTAAACCAGAACCCCTCTAAACCAGAACCCCTCTAATCCAGAACCCCTCTAAACCAGAACCCCTCTAATCCAGAACCCCTCTAAACCAGAACCCCTCTAAACCAGAACCCTCTAAACCAGACTTTTTGTTCAGTCAGGAAGAAGTCCTGATTAGAGGGGTTTTACTGTACAATCAAACATGCAATGGCCACCCATGGGAAATTGGTTCTTGTTGACAGGTTAAATAAAATACATTGATAGTGTCTGGATGGGAGACCAAATTGGTGGTCTTTATTGACAAATTTGTGAAAACAGTGATCTTTATAGACAACTTGTCTTTAATGTGCTTTATTTTATTTCTGGGTTGTTACTGGCTTTATTTTATTTCTGGGTTGTTACTGACTTTATTTATTGATTATTCTTGAACCATAATAAATAGATGTACATCCAAATTTGTTTTTAAATATTTTATTTTTCTTAACATGTCCTATTGCTCAACAAAATTTAGATTAAATATGTTTTATTTCAAAAATTCTAACAACATTAAGTTACGGCCCTATTCCCCATAAAATTATGGGGGGCGGGATAAAAAAACATATGCAATTAATTTGTAATGACATTTAACTTGATGCAGACAATAAATGTGAAGGAGAAGCTGAAGGAATCGATGGAAGATTGTCTAGCAAACTTTGCTGTTGTACATGGAATATCTCATCTCCCGAGAGATGGATTCTAAATGAGTTCTAGGAAACCTGCTAGACCTCCTGGCATTGATATTCATGCCACTTCTTGTGTAGAAACCAAGACTTGTGTTGCATGATTTTGGGTGAATAAAGAAGCAATAGGAATTGATTTATCAGATTACAGTCAATGTTCTCCTGGCAGGGATCGTCTTTAAATGCAAAATTTACAACTCTCGTGGCAATATTGCTAATGGTTTTCGCTACTAAACAGTTTTTTCTTGACAATAATTTAATCTTCTTCATCGGGGTATAGTTGCCTTCACTTGGTTGACAGAAACTATCTACACTTTCATGTAATGCAAACCATTTCTAGAGCTCAAGGGGGACTCTTCTCACTCCAGTGGGCCCGGGGACATACAAGATGTCGGTATATATCAAAGGACAAAAGTCTAGGCTCTCACTCCAGTGGGCCCGGGGACATACAAGATGTCGGTATATATCAAAGGACAAAAGTCTAGGCTCTCACTCCAGTGGGCCCGGGGACATACAAGATGTCGGTATATATCAAAGGACAAAAGTCTAGGCTCTCACTCCAGTGGGCCCGGGGACATACAAGATGTCGGTATATATCAAAGGACAAAAGTCTAGGCTCTCACTCCAGTGGGCCCGGGGACATACAAGATGTAGGAATATATCAAAGGACAAAAGTCTAGGCTCTCACTCCAGTGGGCCCGGGGACATACAAGATGTCGGAATATATCAAAGGACAACAGTCTAGGCTCTCACTCCAGTGGGCCCGGGGACATACAAGATGTCGGTATATATCAAAGGACAAAAGTCTAGGCTCTCACTCCAGTGTGCCCGGGGACATACAAGATGTCGGTATACAGTAAAAACCCTATAATAAGACCACCTATGGGACTTCCAAATAGTGGTCTTATTAGCAGGGTGGTCTCTTTATCGAGTTTGGTCAAGAAGACCAAATTATGATAATTTTATTACATGTACAATGTACTTTCACAATATCTTGGGTTTTTTTCTTGGTTTTTCTGTTTTAATTACAGAAAGAGTTGGTTGTTTCTATGGTTTAGGATTGTACTTCTGAAATCCATTCATATACAACTGTATATCACAATTAATTAATTAATAATAAAATAATGTACAATGTAAATTAGTTAACCCATTTGTTTTCAAAATTTATTTTCTTGTTTTCATTTATTATATTGTGATACCAGCACAATAGTTTCCTTGAAAAGTACATATCATCATCACTCATTCATTATTTTAAAAAATGTTCAAGAGTTGACTGCTTATTTAAACACTTCACTTTCAGATTGTTTCTTGATCTCATCTTGGATGTTTTAGCTCAAGTGCCCAAGTCCTTACACATGCACTTTCTTTAGCTGCCATATCCACTCCAGACAATATACAAAAGATTAAAAGCAATCAAAAACAATCATTTACAATCAACACTTCCGTGTTTATCTCACTTAACCTTGACCGATACCATAAAGTGGTCCTTTAATTGTCTTAATTGTCATAAAACTGGGACATAATTAAAAATGCTTTATCATGGGATCATTGAAAGTGAGAAAATCGCCCACTATGGTATTAGGTGTTCAATTAGCATAATGGCATTTGTCTGAATTAACTGGTCGTATTACGGAATAACGGCATGGTCTGGTTATCGGGGTCAACGACCATTGTCATATATAGTGAAATATTCGTTCTGAAAAAAATCTTTCGCAATAGCGGGGTGGTCTCGAAATCGGGGTGGTCGTATATAGGGTTTTTACTGTATATCAAAGGACAAAAGTCTAGGCTCTCACTCCAGTGGGCCCAGGGACATACAAGATGTCGGAATATAGTCAAGGCTCTAAAAGTGGAGTCAATTTGTATTTTGGTGAAGATATTTTTGCTCATGTCGCTCGCGTTTTAGAAGCGCACCAGAACATACACAGTTTTAGAAGCGTACCAGAACATACACAGTTTTAGAAGCACACCAGAACATACACAGTTTTAGAAGCACAGCAGAACATACACAGTTTTAGAAGCGCACCAGAACATACACAGTTTTAGAAGCGCACCAGAACATACACAGTTTTAGAAGCCCACCAGAACATACACAGTTTTAGAAGCACAGCAGAACATACACAGTTTTAGAAGCACAGCAGAACATACACAGTTTTAGAAGCACACCAGAACATACACAGTTTTAGAAGCACAGCAGAACATACACAGTTTTAGAAGCACACCACAGAACATACACAGTTTTAGAAGCACAGCAGAACTTACACAGTTTTAGAAGCACACCAGAACATACACAGTTTTAGAAGCACAGCAGAACATACACAGTTTTAGAAGCACAGCAGAGAACATACACAGTTTTAGAAGCACAGCAGAACATACACAGTTTTAGAAGCACGCCAGAACATACACAGTTTTAGAAGCACAGCAGAACATACACAGTTTTAGAAGCACAGCAGAACATACACAGTTTTAGAAGCACACCAGAACATACACAGTTTTAGAAGCACAGCAGAACATACACAGTTTTAGAAGCACACCAGAACATACACAGTTTTAGAAGCACAGCAGAACATACACAGTTTTAGAAGCACACCAGAACATACACAGTTTTAGAAGCACAGCAGAACATACACAGTTTTAGAAGCACACCAGAACATACACAGTTTTAGAAGCACAGCAGAACATACACAGTTTTAGAAGCACACCAGAACATACACAGTTTTAGAAGCACAGCAGAACATACACAGTTTTAGAAGCACACCAGAACATACACAGTTTTAGAAGCACAGCAGAACATACACAGTTTTAGAAGCACACCAGAACATACACAGTTTTAGAAGCACAGCAGAACATACACAGTTTTAGAAGCACACCAGAACATACACAGTTTTAGAAGCACAGCAGAACATACACAGTTTTAGAAGCACACCAGAACATACACAGTTTTAGAAGCACAGCAGAACATACACAGACAGTTTTAAAAATATGACTAGGTAATTAATTTGAGAGCTATTTGTTATAATATTCAGTTGGGATACACTGGAGTCTGTTCTCATATGTCTAGACTCGTATTCTACTTGTACTAGTGATGATAAATACTCGTGTTACATGAACGGATTACATTGCTTTTAGTTTGTACTAGGGATGGCAACGAATAACCGAATATTCGCTCGAACGTCCGGATATCCGAATACTATTACAGTATCCGAATATTCGGGAGAAAAAATAAATATATTTGCAAAATTTAAATAAACTAAACTGTCATAAAATCAGATACGTTGTTGTTGTTTTCTTTTCAATATATCATAAAACCTTACAAAGTTACAATACAACAGAAATCGCCAGAGGAGGTGTGAATAAACCATGTTGTGACGCAACCACGACAGGTGTTAATTTACACTTGCCATGAAATTGGATAATTACAGTAGGTTCTAAGGTAGGTATTGTTTGAATTTTATTGTTTAATTTATAAACATGTTAATCTATATTACTGATTGAACCAATTCAATATTGCAAACTAATTTGTTTGCAAATTGTTGCTGCTGGGTAAATATCGGGGGTCTTTGATATGATTTTAAAATTGTTTTGCCGAGAAAATACCTTTGAAATATTACTGAAAGTTTGCAGCAACATTCACGCCCATATGTATTTAAATATTTTAATTGCTTGATGCCGCCAAGTCAACACCTATGCTAGCGTCTACTAGATCAGCGCTACAAACGTCTCCCGTTTCTCACCAATGAACAACGTCAGATCGCCAAGGAAACACTGGAAGCCTACGTGGAGGACGTACCATTGAAACTGTCTTCACGTGACACTAGTGGTGACTGTGAGCCTACGTCTAAGCGTAGGAAATTGAACTTTCTAGTGTTTGAGACAAACGAAAAGGAACAGTCTGATGAGTTAAAGAGCTATCTGCTCGAGAAAATGGATCCCCATGTGAAACCCCTTGAGTGGTGGCCGAAAAATGAACTGAAATTCCCCACTGTCGCTCACGTCGCCCGTCAGCAACGTCAGTCCCATCCCAGTCCCATCCGAACGCATCTTCTCCGCAACTGGTCTACTTATCAACAAGCTAAGGAACAGATTATCCACTTCTCTTGTTGACAACATTATTTTTTTTAACAAGAACAACGTTCAAAAAGGTTGTGACATTGAGTTTTAATGTGCACGCATGGTGAGATCGTACGGTACTACCCGTTTACATTTATGGACATATATATTGTATGTGTGAAATTTAGTACACATTGAAATGTTTCCAAGTAATTGAATTTGAATAAAGTTTAGCATGTTCTTATATAGAATTCTTCATTTATTATATATAGTAGCATAGGTATTAATTTGGTGTACTAACTTAAGTCTCATCGGGAATGGTAGCGTGTACAGTGGACAATAGCAATAACTGATTGAGTCGTCGCCAAATTTACAGGAAGAAGATATGACGTAGCAGATTAATTGTGAAAATTTATGTGTTTGAGATATTTTGAGTTTTTCACAGAATTATACCGAATATTCGAATGCCTAAATCGCTATTCGTTGCCATCCCTAGTTTGTACTAATTGCATTTAGCTCGATTAATTTTGCAAACTAAGTTCTTATAACTGTAGACTAATGAGACATCATGGCAGATGGAATCCATTGCGATGAGGTAGAGAGAAATGTAAATGTGGACTAGCATGTCTTGAGAAAACAACTACCCTGGTTCAGCTTGAAACTCCCAACCCCTATCGTTCGAGACTGACACCATATCCATGACATCACAGCGGCTCCATTTGCTATTGGTGGCTGAGGGACGGTCATAATTGCAAATATATTGTATGTATGTTCCATTAATGTCAAACTGGGACCTAGACATGTTTTCCTGGGCATGCTTAGCCGACCATAGCGGATAACCAGTACTAAGCAATGTGTGTGAGGTGCCTTGCTTAAAGATACTACATACGTGGCCTGGCTGAGTATCGAACCCGGACAGTTCCAAATCCGATGCTCTACCATTGGACCACGGACGCCATATTGAATGCATGCATATGAGGATGTATGTGCTGCTTGAAATTTGGGCCGGACTGATTTGGATTTGAAAGGTTTAGTCCCGCATTGTATTTAATGTGTTTGTATCTTTACCAGTGCTATCCCCCCCCCCCCCCACACACTGTCTGTACTGTAATAACAAGATCATACAATGGAACACGACAGTCGGTTGAAATAAGTAACGCTGTGTTGCAGTTATTTGGATAAAGTTTCACGTTTCATTGTATCGTCTATTCCCAGTAAAGTCAATTTGTTATATCCGGTTGAATACAGCTTTTAATCCTTAGAATAAAAATGGAGAAAACTTGTGACTGAGATATTGCGGAGTGGAGTGATGTTAAAATATTGACTAAAAGCTTTGAACGGAAGATATTCCATGTTGATTGCATCTCGAGTGAGGTATTCTCGAGTGATAGATTGCTGATTGATTTCAGTTTCGCGTTGTTGCGTAATATTTAACTCAGATCCATCACATGTCATTGCAAGTTGATTTCCTGCAACCATTTGCTATAAAGCATTTATATCTAGTTTTTTTCTTCTTGCAACCGTTTGCTATAAAGCATTTATATCTAGTTGTTTTTTTCTTGCAACCATTTGCTATACGCATTTATATCTAGTTTTTTTCTTCTTGCAACCGTTTGCTATAAAGCATTTATATCTAGTTGTTTTCCCCGCAACCATTTGCTATAAAGCATTTATATCTAGTTGTTTTTCTTGCAACCGTTTGCTATAAAGCATTTATATCTAGTTGTTTTTTCTTGCAACCATTTGCTATAAAGCATTTATATCTAGTTGGTTTCCTGCAACCATTTGCTATAAAGCATTTATATCTAGTTGGTTTTTTCTTGCAACCATTTGCTATAAAGCATTTATATCTAGTTGTTTTTCTTGCAACCGTTTGCTATAAAGCATTTATATCTAGTTGTTTTTTCTTGCAACCATTTGCTATAAAGCATTTATATCTAGTTGGTTTCCTGCAACCATTTGCTATAAAGCATTTATATCTAGTTGGTTTTTTCTTGCAACCATTTGCTATAAAGCATTTATATCTAGTTGTTTTTCTTGCAACCGTTTGCTATAAAGCATTTATATCTAGTTGTTTTTTCTTGCAACCATTTGCTATAAAGCATTTATATCTAGTTGGTTTCCTGCAACCATTTGCTATAAAGCATTTATATCTAGTTGGTTTTTTCTTGCAACCATTTGCTATAAAGCATTTATATCTAGTTGTTTTTCTTGCAACCGTTTGCTATAAAGCATTTATATCTAGTTGTTTTCCCCGCAACTGTTTGCTATAAAGCATTTATATCTAGTTGTTTTTTCTTGCAACCGTTTGCTATAAAGCATTTATATCTAGTTGGTTTCCTGCAACCATTTGCTATAAAGCATTTATATCTAGTTGTTTTTCTTGCAACCATTTGCTATAAAGCATTTATATCTAGTTGTTTTTCCTGCAACTTTGCTATAAAATATTTATATCTAGTTGTTTTTCTGCAACTATTTGCTATAAAGCATTTATATCTAGTTGTTTTCCTGCAACTTTGCTATAAAGCATTTATATCTATTTGTTTTTTCCTGCAACTTTGCTATAAAGCATTTATATCTAGTTGTTTTTTCCTGCAACCATTTGCTATAAAGCATTTATATCTAGTTGTTTTTTTCTTGCAACCATTTGCTATAAAGCATTTATATCTAGTTTTTCTTCTTCTTGCAACCGTTTGCTATAAAGCATTTATATCTAGTTGTTTTTTTCTGGCAACCATTTGCTATAAAGCATTTATATCTAGTTATTTTTTCTTGCAACCGTTTGCTATAAAGCATTTATATCTAGTTGTTTTCCTACAACCATTTGCTATAAAGCATTTATATCTAGTTGTTTTTTTTCCTTGCAACCATTTGCTATAAAGCATTTATATCTAGTTTTTTCCTGCAACTTTTACTAAAAGCATTTATATCTAGTTGTTTTCCTGCAACCATTTGCTATAAAGCATTTATATCTAGTTGTTTTTTCCTGCAAATTTGCTATAAAGCATTTATATCTAATTGTTTTTCCTGCAACTTTGCTATAAAGCATTTATATCTAGTTGTTTTTCTGCAACCATTTGCTATAAAGCATTTATATCTAGTTGTTTTCCTGCAACTTTGCTATAAAGCATTTATATCTATTTGTTTTTTCCTGCAACTTTGCTATAAAGCATTTATATCTAGTTGTTTTTTCCTGCAACCGTTTGCTATAAAGCATTTATATCTAGTTGTTTTACTGAAACCATTTGCTATAAAGCATTTATATCTAGTTGGTTTCCTGCAACTTTGCTATAAAGCATTTATATCTAGTTGTTTTCCTGCAAACTTTGCTATAAAGCATTTATATCTAGTTGTTTTCCTGCAACCATTTGCTATAAAGCATTTATATCTAGTTGTTTTCCTGCAACTATTTGCTATAAAGCATTTATATCTAGTTGTTTTCCTGCAACTTTGCTATAAAGCATTTATATCTATTTGTTTTTCCTGCAATAAGATCAAATATACAGAAAGAATATCATGAGAAATAATTAAAACAGCATTCCTATGCTCACCCCACTGCACTATGTACAATGTGCTATGTATGACTGCACTATGTACAATGTGCTATGTATGACTGCACTATGTACAATGTGCTATGTATGACTGCACTATGTACAATGTGCTATGTATGACTGCACTATGTACAATGTGCTATGTATGACTGCACTATGTACAATGTGCTATGTATGACTGCACTATGTACAATGTGCTATGTATGACTGCACTATGTACAATGTGCTATGTACGACTGCACTATGTACAATGTGCTATGTACGACTGCACTATGTATAATGTGCTGTGTATGACTGCACTATGTACAATGTGCTATGTATGACTGCACTATGTACAATGTGCTGTGTACGACTGCACTATGTACAATGTGCTGTGTACGACTGCACTATGTACAATGTGCTATGTACGACTGCACTATGTACAATGTGCTGTGTATGACTGCACTATGTACAATGTGCTATGTATGACTGCACTATGTACAATGTGCTGTGTACGACTGCACTATGTACAATGTGCTATGTATGACTGCACTATGTACAATGTGCTATGTATGACTGCACTATGTACAATGTGCTATGTATGACTGCACTATGTACAATGTGCTATGTACGACTGCACTATGTACAATGTGCTATGTATAACTGCACTATGTACACTGTGCTATGTATGACTGCACTATGTACAATGTGCTATGTATGACTGCACTATGTACAATGTGCTATGTATGACTGCACTATGTACAATGTGCTATGTATGACTGCACTATGTACAATGTGCTATGTATGACTGCACTATGTACAATGTGCTATGTATAACTGCACTATGTACAATGTGCTATGTACGACTGCACTATGTACAATGTGCTATGTATGACTGCACTATGTACAATGTGCTATGTATGACTGCACTATGTACAATGTGCTATGTATGACTGCACTATGTACAATGTGCTATGTATGACTGCACTATGTACAATGTGCTATGTATGACTGCACTATGTACAATGTGCTATGTATGACTGCACTATGTACAATGTGCTATGTATAACTGCACTATGTACACTGTGCTATGTATGACTGCACTATGTACAATGTGCTATGTATGACTGCACTATGTACAATGTGCTATGTATGACTGCACTATGTACAATGTGCTATGTATGACTGCAATATGTACGATGTACGACTGCACTATGTACGATGTACAACTGCACTATGCACGATGTACGACTGCACTATGCACGATGTATGACTGCTGATTTATGACTAGTCCTTAAATGTGGTCACTTTGTAAACTGTTAGTTGTGTTTACCCCTATTAATACCCACACAAATAAACTCATCTAAAGGTCATGGGTCGAATTAGCACAATTACCATGTTCCATGTGTCTGTATTATACAGGAATTCTTTTTCAGTAAAATAAATGTCCTCTGAATATCCAGAGAAATGGTTTATTGCAGTTTATTAATGGAGTGTCATACAGTATGTGTGTGTCACCTGCTGTGAGCCAGCCATGCAGCATTCTGCAGGAAATAATCAGCAATGCAATCATTTTTCATTTAGTTTGCAGCATTTGCCAATGAGCAATTCCACCATATTGTATTGCATATTATGGCTTTCTGGGGTTGTTAATGGCATGTGTTGAGGACTTGTGTGTCATGCCCTGTTTTTACCAGCTGTGTTTTTATGTTCATGATCTCATTCAGCTCCGCCTATGTACTGGTAATCTGCAGATGTGTTCACCTTTCTAAGCACATCTTCATAGCTCCCTACTGCTGTTGTTGTTGTTGTTGTTGTTGTTGTTCGCTGTGTATGATTGTGTATACAGGCAGTACATTATGGGCATATATAAATGTATTTGTTTGCTTACTTCTTTCTCTCACTCTGCTACTAATATTTGTGTGTTTTACGTTTATTTATCGTCGCTACCGGTTGCCCATATGAACGACACCTCCTGAAGATATTAGTCATTTTAGAGTTTTGGATGATATTGCAATGATACAGACAGAGACCCATTCCAGAGTCTCCTCTGGTTGTTTTACGTGCATGGTCTAAAGCACCGACATGAGACCTCCATTTATAGTCCCATCTGAAAGACTGTTAAATTTTTTATTTGGGTTCCCCCTGGGGATGGAACCTGCGATCCTGGATTACCAGTCCAACATGTTAACATTGGATTACAGATCCGGCTGTTGCTACTAATAGCCATGTTTGTTGATATATATTGTACTTACTCAATATTATTTTTAATTAGTTTGTTCCAACACAATAATTGATGACCTTTGTATTATTTTTAATTAGTTTGTTCCAACACAATAATTGATGACCTTTGAAATAACTAAAAGGGTGTAACAAAAGCATAGACTTTCACAGCTCTATCTGTAAACTGAACTTGTCAATTGCATTTTAGCAAATCAAATGTATTGTTGTGCATCAGTACATTTATGATTTGACATAATTTACAGTGCTTTTACAGGGTGTCTTCCTGATTCCCCCACTTTTAGAAAAACTGGTCAATTTATTTGTGGGGTAATCAGGAATGTGTCCAGTTTGGAGATTAGTGGTAACATAGCCTCCGGGCGTGAAAACACTATAATCTGTTTCAATTATTGAAATAGCAAACATTAATGTAAAGTGCAGTTTAACCACCTTATTACGGGGTAACTTGTAGGAATATTATTATTTTCCAATTGTTTAAGCGGGATACTAAGGGAATCTGTCGTTTTTCTTTTCTTGTTGTGTGTTTTTTTCTTATTTTCCCACTAAAACATCCATATTAATTCCTGATTAGTGGAGAAATGAGAGAAAAATGGTGTGGTTTGGGGTGGTGTGGGGTGGGGTGTGGTGTGGGGTAGTGTGGTGTGGTGTGGTGTGGTGTGGGGTGGTGTGGTGTGGGTGTGGGTGTGGGGTGTGGTGTGGGGTGGGGTGTAGTGTGGTGTGGTGGGGGTGGTGTGGTGTGTGGTGTGGTGTGGGGTGTAGTGTGGTGTGGGGTGGTGTGGGGTGGGGTGGGGTGGGGTGTGGTGGGGTGGTGTGGTGTGGGTGTGTGGGGTAGTGTGATGTGGGGTGTGGTGTGGTGTGGTGTGGTGTGGTGTGGTGTGGTGTGGTGTGTGTGGGGTGTGGTGTGGTGTGGTGTGGGGTGGGGTGGGGTGTGGGTGTGGGGTGTGTTGTGGGGTGGTGTGGTGTGGTGGGGGTGTGGTGGTGTGGGGTGTAGTGTGGTGTGGTGTGGGGTGGGTGGGGTGTGGTGGGGGGTAGTGTGGGTGTAGTGTGGTGTGGGGGGTGCGGTGTGGGGTAGTGTGGTGTGGTGTCGTGTGGTGGGGGTGGTGTGGGGTGGGGTGGTGTGGGTGGGGGGTGTGTGGTGTGGGGTGTGGTGGGGTGTGGTGTGGGGTGGGGGTGTGCGGTGTGGTGTTGGTGTGGGTGGTGTGGGTGTGGTGTGGTGTGGGTGGGTGGTGTGGTGTGGTGTGTGGTGTGGTGTGGTGTGGTGTGGGGTGGTGTGGTGTGGTGTGGGTGGGTGTGGTGTGGTGTTGGTGGTGGTGTGGTGTGGTGTGGGTGTGGTGTGGGGTGTGGTGGTGTGTGTGTGGGTGTGGTGTGGGTGTGGTGTGGGGTGTGGTGGTGGTGTGGTGGTGTGGGTGTGGTGTGTGTGTGTGGTGTGTGGTGTGGTGTGTGTGTGGTGTGTGGTGTGGTGGTGGTGTGTGGGTGTGGTGTGGTGTTGTGGGTGTGGTGGGTGTGGTGGTGTGGGTGGTGTGGGGGTGTGGTGTGGTGTGGGGTGGGGTGGGTGGTGTGGGGGTGGTGTGGTGTGGGGTGTGGTGTGGGGTGTGGTGTGGGGTGGTGTGGTGTGTGTGGTGGTGGTGGGGTGTGGTGTGGGGTGTGGTGGGTGGGTGTGGTGTGGGGTGTGGTGTGGGGTGGGGAGGGGGTGTGGGTGGGGGTGTGGTGTGGTGTGGGGTGGGGTGTGGTGGGGTGTGGTGGGGGTGGGTGTAGTGTGGTGTGGTGTGGTGTGGGGTGGGGAGTGGTGTGGTGTGGGGTGGGGTGGGGTGTGGTGTGGGGTGGGGTGTGGTGTGGTGTGGGGTGGTGTGGGGTGGGGTGGGGTGTGGTGGGGTGGGGGTGTGCGGTGTGGTGTGTACATGGTAAACTTGCAGGGTAGTACTGGAAGTGACTAATAAAACAAGAGATTGGAATCGGATGTCCAACTAATCTATGGACACAATAGCTCTATGGGCTCCACCACTAGTAAATGGGTTTTCTGGGCTTATATTACAACTGCAAAATATAAATTGTGCCACTCTTAAAACACTATCGTGACGTCATACCTTTATACTGGCAGTCCATTATTATTAATATTGGACTGCTGTCAAAAGGCCAGAGTATTATATTAAATACAACGCTTACATGTATGAAATTAACAATTTTAATTAGTAGGATCTTGTTATATAAGTGTGTGTTTTAAGTAAGATATAAGCCTCAAACGGATCCAATACGTAAAATAGTGGTACTATCTTCGGCGCTACGCACCTCACACAGTCCAATATTTTACATATTGGATGGTTTTCGGCTTACATAAAGAAGTATATATTGATAACCCACACAAAGAAATGACAAATTGTGTAACATTGTTTCTTTGTTATTTAAAGTCTCTTAACCCTTTCAACACCACAGACCTCTAAATTGGCTTACAAAAAAGTGTAGATCCAGATGAGCCGGCTCGTGACGAGCCGTCTCATTAGGATCTGCACTTTTTTCAAGTAATATAACTATTTTTAGAAAACAAATTACCCATTTTGATAAATGAACTGATCCAAATGTAATTTTGTTATTAATTTATTGGTCTAAAAATATCATGGACCAGTCCATGTCAGTTACTTGGTGTTGAATGGGTTAATGTGTTTTTTGTATTCAAATGGAAATATAAAACTATTATTCATATGCAAATTTAACAACTTCAATGACTTTCCATTTAAATGTACTGGCTGTAGGCTAGTGAATACTGTGTATGTATAGTACTAGACCTGTAAGAAAACTCCAACTTGGATGAGAATCTACTAATTACTTTATGGCAACCAACCACAACAGCATTATGATCAAACTACATCAAATCATTTCCAGTTTTATCTGGAACAATTTATAATCTGTATTGAACTTTTTTTTCCTCTATTGCTTTTTCTGATTGATGAGTCAGAGACAGCTTCTCTGTAACTACTGTGTAGTGGAACCAGTCTTTGTTCCCAGTGTCTTAACACATCTGTCTGCCCAGTGTTTGTCATAGTTACCATGGTAACTGGGTCATTGTTATCGAGTGTGACCTCGTTAACACTCATTGTTGCCACATCTTTCATTTGCATTACTGTGCATGATATTGACAAATAGTAACACTGGCTGATTCTATGACTCAAGTGGATTTGTTGTTTAGTAAAAACATGGGCAGATTTTGTATGAGATTTGTCATTAGGATTGTTAATGATGTATGTATTCTAGGAAATAATTCTGTCAAAGTTTGTGATAATTAATTTTTGAGAAGAATAAATGGTGGTCTGTCTGCCTGCTGTGCTTATGACGGCATGCATTGTGAGTTAGGGCCACATTAATCATTTAGTGCTTTATCAATTATGTATTATAAGCGAGGGCTCAAGCTAGACCCATATTTTTGGGAGAAGTAAGAAAGCAAGCGATTGTGGTATCTAATGGTATATAATAGGATTTTTAATAAGTAAGATACACTGGCCATTGTAAAGCACTCATTCTATTCAAATGTTGTATTTAATGGTTATATTGTGTATTTTATACACAATATAACCATTAAATACAACATTTGAATAGAATGAGTGCTTTACAATGGCCAGTGTATCTTACTGTGCAATATTTTGTCTGAAAATTGTACACAAAATAATAGTAGTCACTCTAGGGAATTTATTTTAGGGAGAAGTGGTGCCCCCAGGGTACCTGGGTGCCGCCAGTCTGTCGATTTTTCACTTTTTAACTTCTGGCAAAATGACAGCCTGGGGAAACTGGATTTCCGATCATAGCGCCATCTACTTGCACCCTCATTTATGAGGGTGTAGATTTGAAGAACGACAACTCTTCTCTACAAGATAATATCGCTAAATATAGAAACGGAATTCTATCGGAAATCGCCGAACAGGCACGATTATACACAATCATTTCTGAATATACACGAATGCTCCCATAGACTCATTTACATTGCAAACATATATGTCCCGTTTCTGTGTTATATCGAAAAGATGGCGGATTTTAAATATTACGTTTAGATGGTAGTGGGTCGATTCGGCCTAATTGAACTAAGGACGACTTAAATATTGAGTAAATATGTCAAATCAGACGCACATTGTACTTTTTAAAACTATTTATCGTTCCGTTGACCTGTAAACAATGGCGTGCCTCGCTTTCGATATAAGTACGTCATTAGTTTAAACATATTTATATTCTGTCAATACATGATTATTTACAACAACTGAGGAATTGGACAGAAAGCTGTATAGCTTATGATTGTCCTCTCCTTTAGTACGTCATTAATTAAGTCACATGCTAATAGGCCTATTAGTTTAAACTTTATTTAATTTACAACGATTGCGAAGCAAGTTCTAACAACTTATGTTAATCACTCTCGCTGGCACGGATGAAAGCGTAAATGTGGTCATTCATGTGGGAGGAAACCGGAGTACCCGGAGAAAACCAACCTGTCCGTTCTGGCGACCATCGTACCATCTCACATACTTCCCTGTCCGAGGATTGAACCCGGGTTGCATTGGTGAGAAGCGAGCGCGATAACCACTGCGCTAATCGGACAGCCAATAATAGACCTATTAATAGGATTAATGCGAGTCAATAATTACATGGACAATCCCCCAAGTTTCCCCAGGCATTGATATGATCAGAAACTCAATACGGCCCATAATAGTCTCGGTGTTTGATATATATTTATTTGACTGACCAAGCAAAATATATCAATGCCTGTTCCCAGGCTAACAAGAGATGACAATTTCATGAAAAGGAACCGATCAGGCCACAAGTTCTAGCAACATTAGTTACGGCCCTTCCCGAAAGTTGTTACCAGGATATATATCAGCAGGTGTGACTGTACTATGATACCATAGCTATGCTAGAGGAGATCAATATGGAAAGTAATTTGTTTTCACATAAAACAACAAATTACAGGATGATATATTATGAATTCTTCTTTCAGCCGATCACTATAGTGGCAATTATTTCCTGGAGTGTTAATCAATGTCTCAATGAATGTTGCATGATGGTCATGAATCATGCAGCATATCTCTGCTGTCCTAATCCCATACATGCCTTACATTCTGCATGTTTACTGAGTGGTGAAAAAACTGCCAGCCATGAATTTCCCAAGGGAGAATTGAACAATGCTTAATATACAATAAAAGTGAAGAGGGTATTATATACCCTACCACAGAACGGAAGGTATTATACCCTACCACAGAATGGAAGGTATTATACCCTACCACAGAATGGAAGGTATTGTACCCTACCACAGAACGGAAGGTATATACCCTACCACAGAACGGAACGGAAGGTATTATACCCTACCACAGAACAGAATGGAAGGTATTATACCCTACCACAGAATGGAAGGTATTATACCCTACCACAGAACAGAATGGAAGGTATTATACCCTACCACAGAATGGAAGGTATTATACCCTACCACAGAATGGAAGGTATTATACCCTACCACAGAATGGAAGGTATTATACCCTACCACAGAATGGAAGGTATTATACCCTACCACAGAATGGAAGGTATTATACCCTACCACAGAACAGAATGGAAGGTATTATACCCTACCACAGAATGGAAGGTATATACCCTACCACAGAATGGAAGGTATTATACCCTACCACAGAATGGAAGGTATTATACCCTACCACAGAATGGAAGGTATTATACCCTACCACAGAATGGAAGGTATTATACCCTACCACAGAATGGAAGGTATTATACCCTACCACAGAACAGAATGGAAGGTATTATACCCTACCACAGAATGGAAGGTATTATACCCTACCACAGAACGGAAGGTATTATACCCTACCACAGAATGGAAGGTATTATACCCTACCACAGAACGGAAGGTATTATACCCTACCACAGAACGGAAGGTATTATACCCTACCACAGAATGGAACGGAAGGTATTATACCCTACCACAGAATGGAAGGTATTATACCCTACCACAGAACGGAAGGTATTATACCCTACCACAGAATGGAAGGTATTATACCCTACCACAGAACGGAAGGTATTATACCCTACCACAGAATGGAAGGTATTATACCCTACCACAGAATGGAAGGTATTATACCCTACCACAGAACGGAAGGTATTATACCCTACCACAGAACAGAACGGAAGGTATTATACCCTACCACAGAATGGAAGGTATTATACCCTACCACAGAACGGAAGGTATTATACCCTACCACAGAATGGAAGGTATTATACCCTACCACAGAACGGAAGGTATTATACCCTACCACAGAATGGAAGGTATTATACCCTACCACAGAATGGAAGGTATTATACCCTACCACAGAACGGAAGGTATTATACCCTACCACAGAATGGAAGGTATTATACCCTACCACAGAACAGAATGGAAGGTATTATACCCTACCACAGAACAGAATGGAAGGTATTATACCCTACCACAGAACAGAATGGAAGGTATTATACCCTACCACAGAATGGAAGGTATTATACCCTACCACAGAACGGAAGGTATTATACCCTACCACAGAATGGAAGGTATTATACCCTACCACAGAATGGAAGGTATTATACCCTACCACAGAATGGAAGGTATTATACCCTACCACAGAATGGAAGGTATTATACCCTACCATAGAACAGAATGGAAGGTATTATACCCTACCACAGAATGGAAGGTATTATACCCTACCATAGAACAGAATGGAAGGTATTATACCCTACCACAGAATGGAAGGTATTATACCCTACCACAGAACAGAATGGAAGGTATTATACCCTACCACAGAACAGAATGGAAGGTATTATACCCTACCACAGAATGGAAGGTATTATACCCTACCACAGAACAGAATGGAAGGTATTATACCCTACCACAGAACAGAATGGAAGGTATTATACCCTACCACAGAACAGAATAGAAGGTATTATACCCTACCACAGAATGGAAGGTATTATACCCTACCACAGAATGGAAGGTATTATACCCTACCACAGAACAGAATGGAAGGTATTATACCCTACCACAGAATGGAAGGTATTGTACCCTACCACAGAATGGAAGGTATTATACCCTACCACAGAACGGAGGTATTGTACCCTACCACAGAATGGAAGGTATTGTACCCTACCACAGAATGGAAGGTATTATACCCTACCACAGAATGGAAGGTATTGTACCCTACCACAGAACGGAAGGTATATACCCTACCACAGAACAGAATGGAAGGTATTATACCCTACCACAGAACGGAAGGTATTGTACCCTACCACAGAATGGAAGGTATTATGTGGGGTTTTACCCTACCACAGAATGGAAGGTATTATACCCTACCACAGAATGGAAGGTATTATACCCTACCACAGAATGGAAGGTATTATACCCTACCACAGAATGGAAGGTATTATACCCTACCACAGAATGGAAGGTATTATACCCTACCACAGAACGGAAGGTATTATACCCTACCACAGAATGGAAGGTATTATACCCTACCACAGAATGGAAGGTATTATACCCTACCACAGAATGGAAGGTATTATACCCTACCACAGAATGGAAGGTATTATACCCTACCACAGCTTCCTCCTATGAATGAATTTCATACCTCCAATTTGATTTGAACATAGTTATTACAGCAATAGGGGCAAGCTATTTGATGTAATGAACTTAACAATTTGGCCATGGAGACTCCCCATGTATTTTGTGTTCATCTCTTTAATCATGTGTTGATATTGATTAGTAATCAGTGCCGCTGGGTGTTCTGCAACTTCTATTGTCTAATGTTTCATGGAATTGTTAAGTGGGTGAGTTAATGTTTAATTTCCTCTATGCTGTCTTGGTGTTGTAATGTGGCCTTGCTGTAGTGACATGAGCCACCTTGTCATACAAGTATTTTGTTCTGTTGTTCACTTATTGTATGATATTGAGAAGGTGGATGAATTGCACTGTAAAAGAGAGTGTATTATGAATGTTGTTGGGGCCACAACATTGTTCCGATGGAGATGTTTTGTAGTTTTTGATATTATAGAAAATCATAGTTGTCCATTGCATAAATCATAGTTGTCCATTGCATAAATCATAGTTGTCCATTGCATAAATCATAGTTGTCTATTGCATAAATCATAGTTGTCCATTGCATAAATCATAGTTGTCTATTGCATAAATCATAGTTGTCTATTGCATAAATTATTGCATAAATCATAGTTGTCTATTGCATAAATTATAGTTGTCTATTACATAAATCGTAGTTGTTCATTGCATAAATTATAGTTGTCTATTGCATAAATCATAGTTGTCTATTGCATAAATCATAGTTGTATATTGCATAAATCATAGTTGTATATTGCATAAAATCATAGTTGTCTATTGCATAAAATCCTGTTGTCCATTCATGAGGTCATCAATTGTTTGTGTTCATTGCATCAAATAATGTTGTCCACACATTGATTGCTATAGAGGGTTTTTGTATTAATCATGATCCTACATTTATAGAGAAGGGGTATGACTGGTATAAATTGATCACATGATCCCACATTGTTAGCCTAACTGTGAATGAGAAGGGGTATGACTGATATAAATGTGTGTGTTTTACGTTTATTTATTGTCGCTACCGGTTACATATGAGCGACGCCTCCTGAAGAGATTATTAGTCATTTTAGATTTTGAAGGATAGTGCAATGATACAGACAGAGACCCATTCCAGAATCTCCTCTGGTTCTTTTACGTGCATGGTGTAAAGCACTGACACAAGACCGCAGTTTAACGTCCCATCTGAAAGACTTAATTTTATTAGGGTCAGACGGGGGGTCGAACCTGCGATCCCTGGATTACCACTGATATAAATGTATAGCTGTACCCCACCTCCACAATGTGAGTGTTTCAGGGTTATTTGATTGATGACTTAGTTCATATAAATTTATTTTAGCTCGATTGCGAAATAAGTTCTTACAACTTATATTAATCACTCTCGAGACCTCATTCCTGATGGAATCCATCGCCACGAGGAAGAGAGAAGAGGCAATGTGGAATTTTAATGCCTTGCCTAAGGGCACAATCGTAATGGCTCCAGCGCGGCTCGAACTCTGGACATTTTACACCTGAAGCGAACGCGCTATCACTGCGCTATCAGGACTTCCACATTGAATGTTTGATGACTCACTATGTCAATCTATGCAGTATAGTGGTGATGACAGGTGCTTTCAAGTGGGAAAGGGTTTTAAACATGTCAAATATTGGATTTTGTTATGCTTTACGGAGGAAAGTGCTGCAAATGTGAGGCGATTTTTGCTAAAATTAGTTGCGTGAAAATTGAGAAAGAATGGATAACCCACAGAATATCGGTACAGCAATTTGATGGTTGTATAATGCTTGGCAATGCTGTCTATCTAATATGTTAAAGATATAAAAGCAAGTCTAAATTTGAATAAATCGTGGTAATTGGTATCACCGGTACTGCTTTGTTTAAGTGCTTTTGTTGCTCACTGTTGTGCAAGCCGGGACACAATTACTGGCCATTTAAACTTGCTTTTAGATTTTGATCCCAAATTTTTGTTTGGCCTTATGATCAACCGGGATCTAATATTTATTTGCACTAGGCTTTCGTTTGATCGCGATCGGTCATTTCTTGGTCCTGTTGGGGGGCCAGACATTTTTGTTCAAGCTAATTGAAACAGATTCTATTTAATTTGACTTCTAGTATGAGCGCTGTCCGACTATGTTGATCCGTTGACCGGCTAACTGCCCGGTAAATATGTATTGGGCAGGAAGTCTGCATGTGTGTGTATGCTCGCAATTTAATGTTTGGGCACAAATATTTCCGATAACTGGGTATCCGATTAATGTTAGGGTCCGACCTTGAATCGGAATGTGATCATTATGCCATTTTATATGGGTGGAGGGGGGGTATGTCCTACACTCAATCATAATTTGTACAAGCGTTAAATATTAATATTCAAGAAATGGAGATTATATGCATTTATTAATGTAAGATTGGAATTTATTTCATCTAATGATCACCAAAATGTTTTTTATTTCCATGAGTGGAAAAACATTGTTTCGTTGATCACGAAATGAAATGAAATCCAACCCAACCCACACTAATAGACACAAATCATTTATTTATGATTTCCAATTATATTTTATTAAAATATCACTTGTATTCAGTGCCGGGAACCTATTTCACTACAAGACACAATCGCACAACCACTTCTGTTAGTTTGAACATTAACAATAAAAAATAGTTCCCAGTCTAATATTCAAATTGTTTCTATCTGTTGTCAAAATTGAAAGTGACAGACAAAAACAAATTCATTTGAACATACTGAATAATTAACTGTTGATGATTCTCGGAAAATAACTAATGACTAGAAGTACAGTCATGCAACCAGGGAAGAAATTGAAACACAAGCAGTGAAAAAGAAAATGCCATCTTCGGCTCTTTCAAGAGAGTGAATAATAGCATTATCTTTACATGAGCAATCATTCAGTGGAAATTATAAAAGAAGATACAATTTTTTACAACAATTAAAGACCTACATTTCTCGGGGGGAGAGGGGGATATCCCCTTGTGAGGGTATGAATTTTTTTAAATGAGCTACGTTTTCACCACAATTCAGAAGTTGGCACTTGTGAGTTGTGACTTTTCCATTGTTCTATGTTATTATATACTTTGAATGTCACGCTATTGGAATTTTGATTCTAGCAATATAATGGTTCACATGTATCTAAAAAAAGTCCGCCTCCGTGGTCGAGTGGTTAAGGTCGCTGACTTGTATACCACTGTAACCTATCATCACTGATGGTCACGGGTTCGAGCCCCGCTCAGGCCGTGTCTCATTTATATGAGAAAGTTGGCAGTTTCTTACGGAGGTTGTTGCACCCAAGTACTGGTTAACCGCTGGAGCCTGCCCAGGAAAGGTATTGTTAGGTAAACTGCCCGCCGGCGATATAGCCCGAAATGGTGCTGATGCAGGCGTAAAACCCGAAATATAACATAACATAAGTATCTAAAAAAAAATCAATAAAAATTCAAATAAAACAGAGTGAACCAACCACCCTGATTGATCTTCAGTCGTAATTTAATAGTTTAATGTTAGTAAAACTGAGTAAATAATTTATAGAAAAGTGAATGTGTGTTTTATGTTTATTTATCGTCGCTACCGGTTGCTCATATGAGTGACGCCTCCTGAAGAGATTAGTCATTTTAGATTTTGGAGGATAGTGCAATGATACAGACAGAGACCCATTCCAGAGTCTCCTCTGGTTCTTTTACGTGCACGGTGTAAAGCACCGACACGAGACCTCGGTTTAACGTCCCATCTGAAACACTGTTAATTTTTATTAGGGTCAGACGGGGGATCGAACCTGCAATCCCTGGATTACTAGAAAAGTGAAAATTATCAGATGTGTTTTTATATTATATTGATTTCATCAAACCAATTATGGAATCCATATGGGCATTAAAATGAATGCCGTGTAGTGACATTATCACATTCTATCTGTACATGATTGGCCATGACTAACATACATCTGTTTGCATGGCTATTGATTATTACAGATGACAATAGTACCAATCAATAGAAGTGAAACATTTCATTGTCATTCATTGACTCTGTATTCACCTATAGGGTAGCCTTAAGTTGAAGGCTGACACATCTGTTCATTCCCCAGTATTAGTCTCTTTTACTAGCAGAAGGTGGTCTTGTCCTCTTCTATTTCTTCTTTAAATAACAAAGGAGGAAGTCTTGGTATTTATTCATGACGTCTTATATAACATTTTTAATATTATATTATTGTATGTGTTGTGTTCATTCATTAAGGAGTGTTGTGTTCATTCATTAAGGAGTGCCACTGTAATAAAAAGGAGTGCTTCTGGGGCCACTGTAATAAAAAGGAGTGCTTCTGGTGCCACTGTAATAAAAAGGAGTGCTTCTGCAGCCAGTGTAATCATAGAAAGGGGTGAATTTATATTAAATTCTCATTAAAAAAGGTATGTAAAGTTTGTGCCATGTTAAATGGTGTGTCAATTTGTTTTATTAACTCTTTCAACCCCAAGTAACTGACATGGATTGGTGCATGCTATTATTAGACCAATAAATTAATAAGAAAATTACCTTTGGACCAGTTCATTTATCAAAATGGGTAATTTTATCTAAAAATAGTAATAATTATTACTGGCAAAAAAGTGCAGATCCTGATGCGATGGCTCGTTACGAGCCGGCTCATCTGGATCTACACTTTTCATAAGCCTATTTAGAGGCCTGTGGGGTTGAAAGGGTTAATGTTACATAAGGTATATTGTTTAAAGCGACACTATGGAATCAAAATATTATGAAATTTTACGTACAAGTAGCCATTATACTCATTCTTCAATTATATTTTGAAAAATTATTCTCGGTCAGTAAACAATGTACAAACTGAAAGTAAGACTTTCATAAATGGGTTTGCCACGCCCTGGGTACAACCGGAACACATTAAAAACACACTGTCAATGGAAATAATAATAATATTATGCTTTAAATATCTCCTACTTTTCACCAAAAATATCCTTTATTCGGATATAGTGTCACTTTAACCCTTTCAACACCACAGACCTCTAAATTGGCTTACAAAAAAGTGTAGATCCAGATGAGCCGGCTCGTGACGAGCCGTCTCATCAGGATCTGCACTTTTTTCAAGTAATATAACTATTTTTAGAAAACAAATTACCCATTTTGATAAATGAACTGATCCAAATGTAATTTTGTTATTCATTTATTGGTCTAAAAATATCATGGACCAGTCCATGTCAGTTACTTGGTGTTGAATGGGTTAAAGCTTCATAAAGTATAAAGTAGAGATAATGTTGATCAAATTGTTTTACTTTGCTGCTTCTAAATAGACTGTTTACAAAATGAGCCACACAATATAGGAAAACTAACATAAAATAAACCCTTTCCCTCATAGAAGCACCTCTTGACACCATTACCAATACGACATACATTAACAATGTAGTAGTCAAACCAATGTTCATAATAAACCCTTTCCCTCATAGAAGCACCTCTTGACACCATTACCAATACGACATACATTAACAATGTAGTAGTCAAACCAATGTTCATAATAAACCCTTTCCCTCATAGAAGCACCTCTTGACACCATTACCAATACGACATACATTAACAATGTAGTAGTCAAACCAATGTTCATAATAAACCCTTTCCCTCATAGAAGCACCTCTTGACACCATTACCAATACGACATACATTAACAATGTAGTAGTCAAACCAATGTTCATAATAAACCCTTTCCCTCATAGAAGCACCTCTTGACACCATTACCAATACGACATACATTAACAATGTAGTAGTCAAACCAATGTTCATAATAAAGGCCAGAATCTCATGTAGTCCCAGTAATATATATGGAGGTGGGATAAATATGGCGACTACTTATCCACTGCATGATAGCTAAATGGCTGACGTTTGTATGGAGATATAATAGTATATTAACCTAAATCTCTATGAAGGAAAGGTTTAAGCAAACCAGTATTGTATGAGCATTACAGGAATGTGTTGCTTGCTAGATCAGTCAGTTATAGCCATTTTCTTATTTGTTTATTAGCATAATTTATGCTAATTAGCTAATATAAATATTGTCATAACTTTTCAATGCTATGCACGATGTACAGTAGGACGTTTTCTCAAACCCTATTAAACATTATACAATTTGATGACAACGGAAATTGATCTCGTGTACAGCACAGAAGTTTGAATATTAGTATGTGTTATCATGCTTGGCAAACAAATCCACACACCCCATACACACACAATTGTATCATGCACAGAAATAAGCATTTAATAATTTAATATCAATGGTAGCAATTGTATAAAATAGTTTGAGTGCTAGAAAAATAAAAGTCCTATAAATTGTCTTGTGTGACTAATAGAGCAACAGAGAACAATCGGGTAGTCACTGTTCCACTTTACCATGTCCTCATCTCCAACACACCGTATTGAATTTTCACCAAACTTGGCAGGAAGCATCGGTATGATGTCTACTTGTGCATATTGTAATCTCGTTATTTGGGTTATTTTTCATGGGTTTCACCAAGCTTGGCATGAAGCACCAGTATGATGTCTAGTTGTGCATATTTCACCAAGCTTGGCATGAAGCACCAGTATGATGTCTAGTTGTGCATATTGTAATCTCGTTACTTGGGTTATTTTTCATGGATTTCACCAAGCTTGGCATGAAACGTTGGTATTAGGCATGGTCAATATAATACAATTGTTGAGGTTTGTGTGTGGGGAGAATGTGTAATTACTTGGTTGAAGTTGAAGGTCTTAGGACCGATTTATAATGTTATTGTGACTAATTTATTTATGTTATTGATAAAAAAAAGAAAAATATTCTTTTTTGAATCAGTCTTCCAAGGCGTGTGTAACCAATACAAGGCTGTGTAACCAATACAAGGCTGTGTAACCAATACAAGGCTGTGTAACCAATACACGACTGTGTAACCAATACATGACTGGTGTAACCAATACACGACTGGTGTAACCAATACACGACTGTGTAACCAATACAAGGCTGTGTAAACAATACATGACTGTGTAACCAATACACGACTGGTGTAACCAATACACGACTGGTGTAACCAATACACAACTGGTGTAACCAATACACGACTGTGTAACCAATACACGACTGGTGTAACCAATACACGACTGTGTAACCAATACAAGGCTGTGTAAACAATACACGACTGTGTAACCAATACACGACTGGTGTAACCAATACACGACTGGTGTAACCAATACACGACTGTGTAACCAATACACGACTGGTGTAACCAATACACGACTGGTGTAACCAATACATGACTGGTGTAACCAATACACGACTGTAACCAATACACGACTGGTGTAACCAATACACGACTGTGTAACCAATACAAGGCCTGTGTAACCAATACAAGGCCTGTGTAACCAATACAAGGCCGGTGTAACCAATACAAGGCCGGTGTAACCAATACACGACTGTGTAACCAATACAAGGCCTGTGTAACCAATACAAGGCCGGTGTAACCAACACAAGGCCGGTGTAACCAACACACGACTGTGTAACCAATACATGACTGTGTAACCAATACACAACTGGTGTAACCAATACAAGGCTGTGTAACCAATACAAGGCTGTGTAACCAATACAAGGCCTGTGTAACCAATACAAGGCCAGTGTAACCAATACACGACTGGTGTAACCAATACAAGGCCTATGTAACCAATACAAGGCCGGTGTAACCAATACACGACTGTGTAACCAATACAAGGCCGGTGTAACCAATACAAGGCTGTGTAAACAATACACGACTGTGTAACCAATACACGACTGGTGTAACCAATACACGACTGGTGTAACCAATACACGACTGTGTAACCAATACACGACTGGTGTAACCAATACACGACTGGTGTAACCAATACATGACTGGTGTAACCAATACACGACTGTAACCAATACACGACTGGTGTAACCAATACACGACTGTGTAACCAATACAAGGCCTGTGTAACCAATACAAGGCCTGTGTAACCAATACAAGGCCGGTGTAACCAATACAAGGCCGGTGTAACCAATACACGACTGTGTAACCAATACAAGGCCTGTGTAACCAATACAAGGCCGGTGTAACCAACACAAGGCCGGTGTAACCAACACACGACTGTGTAACCAATACATGACTGTGTAACCAATACACAACTGGTGTAACCAATACAAGGCTGTGTAACCAATACAAGGCTGTGTAACCAATACAAGGCCTGTGTAACCAATACAAGGCCAGTGTAACCAATACACGACTGGTGTAACCAATACAAGGCCTATGTAACCAATACAAGGCCGGTGTAACCAATACACGACTGTGTAACCAATACAAGGCCGGTGTAACCAATACAAGGCTGTGTAACCAATACATGACTGTGTAACCAATACAAGGCCGGTGTAACCAATACACGACTGGTGTAACCAATACACGACTGTGTAACCAATACAAGGCCTGTGTAACCAATACATGACTGGTGTAACCAATACATGACTGGTGTAACCAATACAAGGCCTGTGTAACCAATACAAGGCCGGTGTAACCAATACACGACTGTGTAACCAATACAAGGCCTGTGTAACCAATACAAGGCCGGTGTAACCAATACACGACTGTGTAACCAATACAAGGCCAGTGTAACCAATACAAGGCTGTGTAACCAATACATGACTGTGTAACCAATACAAGGCCGGTGTAACCAATACACGACTGGTGTAACCAATACACGACCGGTGTAACCAATACAAGGCTGTGTAACCAATACACGACTGTGTAACCAATACAAGGCCGGTGTAACCAATACAAGGCTGTGTAACCAATACATGACTGTGTAACCAATACAAGGCCTGTGTAACCAATACACGACTGGTGTAACCAATACACGACCGGTGTAACCAATACAAGGCTGTGTAACCAATACACGACTGTGTAACCAATACAAGGCCTGTGTAACCAATACACGACTGGTGTAACCAATACATGACCGGTGTAACCAATACACGACTGTGTAACCAATACAAGGCTGTGTAACCAATACACGACTGGTGTAACCAATACAAGGCTGTGTAACCAATACAAGGCTGTGTAACCAATACACGACTGTGTAACCAATACAAGGCCTGTGTAACCAATACACGACTGGTGTAACCAATACAAGGCCTGTGTAACCAATACACGACTGGTGTAACCAATACAAGGCCTGTGTAACCACTACATGACTGGTGTAACCAATGCATGGCCTGTGTAACCAATACAAGGCTGTGTAACCAATACATGACTGGTGTAACCAATACAAGGCCGGTGTAACCAATACACGACTGGTGTAACCAATACACGACTGGTGTAACCAATACAAGGCCTGTGTAACCAATACAAGGCCTGTGTAACCAATACACAACTGGTGTAACCAATACAAGGCCTGTGTAACCAATACACGGCTGGTGTAACCAATACAAGGCCTGTGTAACCAATACAAGGCTTGTGTAACCAATACACAACTGGTGTAACCAATACAAGGCCTGTGTAACCAATATACGGCTGGTGTAACCAATACAAGGCCTGTGTAACCAATACAAGGCCTGTGTAACCAATACACGACTGGTGTAACCAATACACGACTGGTGTAACCAATACAAGGCCTGTGTAACCAATACACGGCTGGTGTAACCAATACACGGCCTGTGTAACCAATACATGACTGGTGTAACCAATACAAGGCCTGTGTAACCAATACACGACTGGTGTAACCAATACAAGGCCGGTGTAACCAATACAAGGCCTGTGTAACCAATACACGACTGGTGTAACCAATACAAGGCCTGTGTAACCAATACAAGGCCTATGTAACCAATACACGGCCTGTGTAACCAATACAAGGCCTGTGTAACCAATACAAGGCCTGTGTAACCAATACAAGGCATGTGTAACCAAGACAAGGCATGTGTAACCAATACAAGGCATGTGTAACCAATACAAGGCATGTGTAACCAATACAAGGCCTGTGTAACCAATACAAGGCATGTGTAACCAATACACGACTGGTGTAACCAATACAAGGCCTGTGTAACCAATACATGACTGGTGTAACCAATACAAGGCCTGTGTAACCAATACAGGGCCTGTGTAAACAATACAAGGCCTGTGTAACCAATGCAAGGCCGGTTCATCCGATATAAGGCCTGTGTAACCAATACAAGGCCTGTGTAACCAATACAAGGCCTGTGTAACTAATACAAGGCATGTGTAACCAATACAAGGCCTGTGTAACCAATACAAGGCCTGTGTAACCAATGCAAGGCCGGTTCATCCGATACAAGGCTTGCACAATCGATGCAAGGCTGGTGCAACCGATACAAGGACGGTGCAACCGATACAAGGACAGTGTATCCAATACAAGGCTGGTGCCCAATGCAAGGCCAGTTCATCCAATACAAGGCCGGTGCAACCGATGCAAGGCCGGTGATGCAAGGCCGTTGTATCATTCATAGTGACAGAGTGTATCCAGAGAGAACACAACAGATTTCTGGGATTTGTGTGAACACTTCTCATTTCTTGTGTCTGACTCAATTAATTGGTTGGAGTGAACATCTCCCGGTGCATGTTATTGACTAACTGTCAGATTTACTGGAGATTGATCAAGCTAGCAATGGAACTTCTGTGCTGGAGGAACTATTCAGTTGCTTGAATATTAAATTTTAGCTTCTGTATGAGGTTATTGTTAAAGAAACTAGTAATAGATAACTATGTGGGCGGTGTCAAATCTTCATGTGTGGGTTGTCAAATCTCCATGTGTGGGTTCTGTCAAATCTTCATGTGTGGGTTCTGTCAAATCTCCATGTGGGTGGTGTCAAAACTCCATATGGGTGGTGTCAAACCTCCATGTGGGTGGTGTCAAATCTCCATGTGGGTGGTGTCAAATCTCCATGTGGGTGGTGTCAAATCTCCATGTGGGTGGTGTCAAATCTCTGTTTAGGCAGAGTCAAATCTCTATATAGGCGGTGACAAATCACTATGTGGGCAGAGTCAAATCTCTATGTGGGCAGAGTCAAATCTCTATGTGGGCAGAGTCAAATCTCTATATAGGCGGTGACAAATCTCTATGTGGGCAGAGTCAAATCTCTATGTGGGCAGAGTCAAATCTCTATATAGGCGGTGACAAATCTCTATGTGGGCAGAGTCAAATCTCTATGTGGGCAGAGTCAAATCTATGTTGGCGGTGACAAACCTCTATGTGGGCAGAGTCAAATCTATGTTGGCGGTGACAAACCTCTATGTGGGCAGAGTCAAATCTCTATGTGGGCAGAGTCAAATCTCTATGTGGGCAGAGTCAAATCTATGTTGGCGGTGACAAATCTCTATGTTGGTGATGACAAATGTGTGTGAGTCAAATCTCCATCCATGTAAGTGGTGACAAACCTCTATGTGGGCGATGACAAATCTGTGTGTGAGCAGAGTCAAAGCTCCATGTAGGCTGTGACAAATCTCTATGTGGGCAGAGTCAAATCTCCATGTAGGGTGTGACAAATCTGTGTGTGAGCAGAGTCAAATCTCCATGTAGGCTGTGACAAATCTGTGTGTGAGCAGAGTCAAATCTCCATGTAGGGTGTGACAAATCTCTATGTGGGCAGAGTCAAATCTCCATGTAAGTGGTGACAAACCTCCATGTAGGCTGTGACAAATCTGTGTGTGAGCAGAGTCAAATCTCCATGTAGGGTGTGACAAATCTGTGTGTGAGCAGAGTCAAATCTCCATGTAGGGTGTGACAAATCTCTATGTGGGCAGAGTCAAACCTTCATGTGGGCGGTGTAATTTAATAGCTGTTTTATTTAAATGTGTAAATAAGTACAGGTTATAGGAATGGTATTTTTTGTGTTTTTCCATTCTATGTGTATTACAAATAATGTTCTGTACTGTAGTATGTTTGTACCATGAACATAAAATCAATGGAAACAACTGACGATCAGTTGCCATGGTTTCAATGGGTTTCTGTGTTACGTTGTATCAGATTTCCACTATAAAGACAGGTTGGTGCATTATAATGGTTTTATTTGCACAGCTATAATTTAAGCGGCTTGTAAAGGCCATGAGAACACTGATACGTGTTTCCTAGACGATATATGAAATAGACGATATATGTTCACTTCAGTGTACGGTCAAATGATATTTTATGGATTGAACAGTAGAAGCAATATCACAGCTAGCGCCTCTAGTAGCGCCACTAGTCGAGCGATAATGACAGCTTCCAATGTTCACCAGGGAAATATAATTCTATCATACACTTAAACGAACATTCTTTCTTCTGTGCTTGGAAGTTTTTCTTGTGGTTGAAGACAATTCTACCATGGCTAATTGATTAGATGATTAAACAGGCATTTAGATAATGTTGTATATGACATCTGTGACGTATTTAAGCCATAGAACGTTATTGTAGTGGCTTGTATTTAGTTCATGAACGTGATTGTAGTGGCTTGTATTTAGTTCATGAATGTAATTGTTGTGGCTTGTATTTAGTTCATGTGCATGATTGTTGTGGCTTGTATTTAGTTCATGTGCATGATTGTAGTGGCTTGTATTTAGTTCATGAGCATGATTGTAGTGGCTTGCATTTAGTTCATGAGCATGATTGTAGTGGCTTGCATTTAGTTCATGAGCATGATTGTAGTGGCTTGTATTTAGTTCATGAGCATGATTGTAGTGGCTTGCATTTAGTTCATGAACGTGATTGTAGTGGCTTGTATTTAGTTCATGTGGTGGCTTGTATTTAGTTCATGAGTGTGATTGTAGTGGCTTGTATTTAGTTCATGTGGTGGCTTGTATTTAGTTCATGATCGGGATTGTAGTGGCTTGTATTTAGTTCATGATCGGGATTGTTGTGGCTTGTATTTAGTTCATGATCGGGATTGTTGTGGCTTGTATTTAGTTCATGATCGGGATTGTAGTGGCTTGTATTTAGTTCATGATCGGGATTGTTGTGGCTTGTATTTAGTTCATGATCGGGATTGTGGTGTCTTGTATTTAGTTCATGTGGTGGCTTGTATTTAGTTCATGAGCATGATTGTAGTGGCTTGTATTTAGTTCATGTTGTGGCTTGTATTTAGTTCATGAGCATGATTGTAGTGGCTTGTATTTAGTTCATGATCGGGATTGTGGTGTCTTGTATTTAGTTCATGTGGTGGCTTGTATTTAGTTCATGAGCGTGATTGTGGTGGCTTGTATTTAGTTCATGAGCATGATTGTGGTGGCTTGTATTTAGTTCATGATCGGGATTGTAGTGGCTTGTATTTAGTTCATGAGCATGATTGTGGTGGCTTGTATTTAGTTCATGAGCATGATTGTAGTGGCTTGTATTTAGTTCATGAGCGTGATTGTAGTGGCTTGTATTTAGTTCATGAGCGTGATTGTAGTGGCTTGTATTTAGTTCATGAGCGTGATTGTGGTGGCTTGTATTTAGTTCATGAGCATGATTGTAGTGGCTTGTATTTAGTTCATGAGCATGATTGTGGTGGCTTGTATTTAGTTCATGATCGGGATTGTTGTGGCTTGTATTTAGTTCATGAACGTGATTGTAGTGGCTTGTATTTAGTTCATGAACGTGATTGTAGTGGCTTGTATTTAGTTCATGTGGTGGCTTGTATTTAGTTCATGATCGGGATTATTGTGGCTTGTATTTAGTTCATGAGCATGATTGTAATGGCTTGTATTTAGTTCATGATTGCTGTGGCTTGTATTTATAGTTCATGAGCGTGATTGTAGTGACAGTAAAACGAGATTTCACTATTTCACTTAAATATCAGTTTTGATTGTGCTCAAACATTTCTTTACTTTATTGGAATGTATTCTTCTTGTCAGTGTTGTCTATAACATAATTATATTTTGAGTACTCGGGTGTTTCAATGAACAATTCTTTGATTATTCATTCCCAAATTGTATTTACCAGAAAAAGTTACCAAAAAACCAACTTGAATCTATCTACACTTACAAAAACTTCTTTCCATTCTCTGACTACAATAAGAATTATTTCTCGTAATGTGTTGTTTTTGCAGGTTTACAGGGAACAAAACATAGAAAAAAACTTTCTAAAATGATATCATTTTTTTTATATCTTGTTCTTTGTTTTGCCGCTATGAAAAATATAAACATCTTTTTTATCGTTTGTGTGGAACGAAGCAAAAAACTGAACAGACTATTTGTTGGAACTGTACAGGTTAAGGAAACCACATGCATATTTCATGACTTTCTTTGCTTTGTGTTAAGTTTAAATCCACAATTCATAAAACTCTACCTGCATCTCAAACTGGCTGATCCTGAGATTTACACACACCATCGTTAATCAGCTATAAGGCTTGAGCCCATTAGTGTGGTACCCAACTCACCGTTAGTCAACAAGAGGGTCCAAGGGTGATAACCAGAGATAAGTTTTATAACCTTGCAGCGTGGATTATTATAATTCTTGTAGAATGAAAACCATGCAATATACACTCATTCTCAATGTGCGGCGCAGTTCATACCTGGCAATGCAATATACACTCCATTCTCAATGTGCGGCGTAGTTCATACCTGGCAATGCAATATACACTCCATTCTCAATGCGCGGCGCAGTTCATACCTGGCAATGCAATATACACTCATTCTCAATGCGCGGCGCAGTTCATACCTGGCAATGCGATATACACTCATTCTCAATGCGCGGCGCAGTTCATACCTGGCAATGCAATATACACTCATTCTCAATGCGCGGCGCAGTTCATACCTGGCAATGCAATATACACTCATTCTCAATGCGCGGCGCAGTTCATACCTGGCAATGCGATATACACTCATTCTCAATGCGCGGCGCAGTTCATACCGGGCAATGCAATATACACTCATTCTCAATGCGCGGCGCAGTTCATACCTGGCAATGCAATATACACTCATTCTCAATGCGCGGCGCAGTTCATACCTGGCAATGGGTACCGACCCTGAAAATTGAGATAAAAAGACATGATGTAAATATAATAATAAATATGTATGTAATTGTATGCCTTGTCACTCACTGTATGATACATGTATATAGTCAATGTACATTGATGTATGTTTGTAATGTTTAGAAGTATCTATCTACCATCTATCTATGTTTTCAACAGCTTTCCGATTTTCGGTATTATCATGTTGGTTCCACTATTCTCTGAAATTGTCCGTAGTTTATTTCCATTAATAACCGCTTCAGAGTTTAAAATGGATAATTGTAATATCCATCCCACGATGGCATCCTCCAGTGCAGTTGATAGATGTGTGTATCTTGTAAACATTGAGCATGGTTCGAATAATTCATGGTGTTGGGAAGGGTTGGAATAGACAGTAGATGATGATTACCACAGCCTAAATGTAAGGGGGGGGGTTAATTACTTATAAACTTTACAGAAAAGACCCAATTACACCGGTAGTGGTTGGAAAAGCCTCGAGTGGCTCGGTCATCTTGTGCAGGAAAAGTCTTAATCTTCAACATTTAGGCATGCAGCATTGACATGTTCAGTTGAATGTTATGCATGCCGTCATGATTTCATTGATGTCATCGATGGCTTCAATCTGTTTTAGTTTTTTTTAACCCTAGAGATTTAGGTTAATATACTATAATATCTCCATACAAACGACACCCATTTAGCTATCATGCAGTGGATAAGTAGTCGCCATATCTATCCCACCTCCATAGATATTACTGGGACTACATGAGATTTAGGTTAATATACTATTATATCTCCATACAAACGGCAGCCATTTACCCATCATGCAGTGGATAAGTAGTCGCCATATCTATCCCACCTCCATAGATATTACTGGGACTACATGAGATTTAGATTAATATACTATTATATCTCCATACAAACGACAGCCATTTAGCCATCATGCATTGGATATGTAGTCGCCATATCTATCCCACCTCCATAGACATTACTGGGACTACATGAGATTCTGGCCTTAATTATGAACACTGGTTTGGCTATTACATTTTCAATGTATGTCATATTGGTAATGGCGTCAAGAGGTGCTTCTATGAGGGAAAGGGTTAAGAAAAACTATCTTGATCACCACCTCCCTCGCTCACCTCACTCACTGCTTTGGAGCTCGACCGGCTCGATACACAGCATCTCAATATTTTAAGCTTTTTTAATTTGAACCCACAATCGTATCTGGATAAATATTGAGTAACACATTTATAGTTGCTATATGTTCACCCACATGATGATCTCCACTAGTAGTGATATGAATATTGAGTAGTGCTGACAATATTATCTATGAGGAATGTTGCAAGATTTCTACTTGAATGTTGAAGATGAAAGCCAACAAAGACAGCATGTCTGTCAATCCAGTCTTGATTATATTGGTGGCCACACAAGAGTTGGATTCTTTAATTGATTGTCTTATTCCCTGACAGATTGTTCCTGTATGATCTTGGTGCTCTAACAAGATTCCAGCCCACATGATACCATGCTTCACTGACTATTCTTCTTTAATTGTCCGGTCTAAATGTGGCTACATTCTACTTGTTCATCAGATCTGTTGAATATAATTACTGTAGACCAGACTGATGTGTTTTGTGTATATGGATTAGCATTACTGTACACCAGACTGATGTGTTTTGTGTATATGGATTAGCATTACTGTACACCAGACTGATGTGTTTTGTGTATATGGATTAGCATTACTGTAGACCAGACTGATGTGTTTTGTGTATATGGATTAGCATTACTGTACACCAGACTGATGTGTTTTGTGTATATGGATTAGCATTACTGTACACCAGATTGATGTGTTTTGTGTATATGGATTAGCATTACTGTAAGTCGGATATAATATCATGATTTTGTGATATTTTGTTGCCCTTTCTGATTATAAGTCAAGAATGACCATATCCCATGTTTATTATCTTGTTACATCCAGCTATGAGAGTTTTGTTTGTTTTATAAAAAAAAACACCTGTGAAGAAATATTATATATTGATATTAAAAAATGATAGAGTTGCTATATTAGCAGAAATTTTAGTTCTATATTAGCAATTTTAGTTCGACCAATGTCATTTAATAGTTCCAATTTCCTCCTAATTAATCTATTGCCCTTGATCAAAACTTGATAGTCCATACTGCAGACATTCATACTGCAGACAATCTGAATGGATTTCCTCTGCAATATCATAATATACTTATCACAGGTAAAATAACTGGTAATGTCTCCAGAATAAGCAAACAAAAAGTTGAAGAAAAGGACAATGACTTCCCTGTTTCTGTTACAAAAATATTCTGTGAAACTAAATGTTTCTAGAAAAATCGTATTTTCAAAACTGAAACTGTTGTAGCTCTTAAATTATGGCAGATTTAGTTTCTATCACATAGAGCCATCAATCACTGCAAGCAACATTAGTCTATCTTACATCTCCTCATAGTATCCAGCTTAGAGATTATTTTCTCCCAGAGTTCTTTTGTTTTTCTATATACTTCATGATTATTATCCTACTGACAGGTGGAATTGACTGTTTTCTTAGCTGCATTTTGATCCCCTTTTCATCTGGTTTAAGGAATACATTTCATCTGGTTTAAGGAATACATTCCATCTGGTTTAAGGAATACATTCCATCTGGTTTAAGGAATACATTATGGATTCAAAATGTTGGTACATGTAGAACTAAGACAATAGGTGTGTGCAGGACTGGTGTTGCTTGTTAAATTATGAAGACAGAATGGTAATTAATATCCAGTGGCATTTTAGGTAACAAATCTCTATTTCAAGCATTCTTATGAAAAGGCCATGCCAAATTTGATTGTGATATTACAAAGTTGCCCATTTAAAAACTCCATACACATACATGTACATATCTGTCAACTGCATGCCAGTTTGTCTGGCTAAAATTAGTTTGATTCAATTAAAGTATAGTAAGTCCTGTATGTTTGTAACTGACAGTGATATCAACAAACTGAGGGAAAATCCATCATGGTATGGCCCAGATAATGTCAGATATTTTGATAATCAGCACAAGGCTTAGTTTTGTCATAACTGTTAACCTGCATGTCAACACCTGCATAATTTATCTAACCAACATCAGCAACTTTCTAAGATAAGCTGATAAAAGGCATCTAGATCATTGCATGCTATATGTTTAAAGCAATTTTATTTACAAATAAATGGGTTCTACTTATCTCTCGCAGCTCTCTAAGCAATTTTGTTTACAAATAAATGAGTCCTAACTTCTCTGTGTCCTATTAAACAAGCTTATAATTACAACATATGAGTATTCCCATTTCTTCTTTTGACATTTGTTTTTATTAAGTTGTCATCTTCTGCCATTTCTCTTGTTTGCATAATTATTTGCTTCATTTGGTTGTTTTCTTCCTCATTCTCAATTGGTTAACTCATTTGCGGCATTATTTGCTTCCACAGTCATTCTCTTTGCAGCATTGTTTGTTTCATTGGTTAATAATTTTGCTATGTCTCTTGTTGACTTATTTGTTGCAATGTGTTCTTGTCTAGCATGCATTTCCATTCTTACGATGTGTTCTTGTCTTTAACATTTCCATTCTTATGATGTGTTCTTGTCTTTAACATTTCCATTCTTATGATGTGTTCTTGTCTTTAACATTTCCATTCTTATGATGTGTTCTTGTCTTTAACATTTCCATTCTTACGATGCGTTCTTGTCTTTAGCATTTCCATTCTTACGATGTGTTCTTGTCTTTAACATTTCCATTCTTACGATGTGTTCTTGTCTTTAGCATTTCCATTCTTACGATGTGTTCTTGTCTTTAACATTTCCATTCTTATGATGTGTTCTTGTCTTTAACATTTCCATTCTTACGATGTGTTCTTGTCTTTAACATTTCCATTCTTATGATGTGTTCTTGTCTTTAACATTTCCATTCTTACGATGTGTTCTTGTCTTTAACATTTCCATTCTTATGATGTGTTCTTGTCTTTAACATTTCCATTCTTACGATGTGTTCTTGTCTTTAACATTTCCATTCTTATGATGTGTTCTTGTCTTTAACATTTCCATTCTTACGATGTGTTCTTGTCTTTAACATTTCCATTCTTATGATGTGTTCTTGTCTTTAACATTTCCATTCTTACGATGTGTTCTTGTCTTTAACATTTCCATTCTTATGATGTGTTCTTGTCTTTAACATTTCCATTCTTACGATGTGTTCTTGTCTTTAACATTTCCATTCTTATGGCTTAGCTTTGATGACAAATACATTGGAGGATCTAGAACATGGTGTGGCTTTAAACAATGACAGAAAAGGATCTCAATGTTTTGGAGATTTCCAACAGAAGATTAGCTTTTAGGTCCATACAACTAGCTAGAATCTACATGACCAATTCCAAATTTTTTGTAAAGATCAACTCTGTTTTCACTCTGTTTTGGTCTATAAACATATTTTAAATTCTCTCCATTGGGTCTCATATGAGAGATGACGCCTATATTATTAAGCTCTAGAGTTGTTTTGTATGTATCTAGATGTAGTTCTTTAAACAAAAATTTATATAAGCATTTGTAGCATTTGTCACTGAGTCAAATAAATAAAGATGTCAAAAGACCCATAGATAGTAACAGGAATATAGTTGTCTGTATTGTAGATAGTCAGCAATGCAATGTAGAGTAAATAAATTAAATGCTGACTTTCTAGAGCAGTTTCACCTAGTGTGAACTCGGGTAAATGCTGACTTTCTAGAGCAGTTTCACCTAGTGTGAACTCGGGTAAATGCTGACTTTCTAGAGCAGTTTCACCTAGTGTGAACTCGGGTAAATGCTGACTTTCTAGAGCAGTTTCACCTAGTGTGAACTCGGGTAAATGCTGACTTTCTAGAGCAGTTTCACCTAGTGTGAACTCGGGTAAATGCTGACTTTCTAGAGCAGTTTCACCTAGTGTGAACTCGGGTAAATGCTGACTTTCTAGAGCAGTTTCACCTAGTGTGAACTCGGGTAAATGCTGACTTTCTAGAGCAGTTTCACCTAGTGTGAACTCGAGTAGTACAAGTCTAATATCACCTCCATATGTCCCTAATTGTTTCTGTTGATCTTTCAGTATTGGGTATTTGTGTTAACAATTAGACGCAACTGATCTAACATTGATCCGGTTTGGCTTTTGTTCAATATCAATTAATGCACCTTTACTGGAATTAACCAACTGACCTTTTGGCTTTTAAATATTGATATTATAATTATATACATGTAAACAACATCCAACTTCCTGATGCAAGAGCGATTGCAATGAAGAAAGGCAATAATGTGCTTATGGGTACCAGATTAAGATTATAGGGCTCATGTGTGTTTTTACGTTTATTTATCGTCGCTACCGGTTGCCCATATGAGCGACGCCTCCTGAAGAGATTAGTTATTTTAGATTTTGGAGGATAGTGCATGATACAGACAGAGACCCATTCCAGAATCTCCTCTGGTTCTTTTACGTGCATGGTGTAAAGCACCGACACGAGACCTCGGTTTAACGTCCCATCTGAAAGACTGTTAATTTTATTAGGGTCAGACGGGAGATCGACCCTGCGATCCCTGGATTACCAGTCCAGTGTGTTACCACTGGACTACATATCCGTCTGTATAGGGCTCATAATGCAACATTTCATTTTATTTGGGATTAACAAAACATTCAAATGGTGTAGCTATAATCAATTGCATTTCTTAATCACTTTTTTGTTGGTATTGTTAGTTTTTAGGTTCTATATTCTTGTTATCTATATTTTGCTAATTTTCTTCCTTCATTTTCACTTTATATTAGTAATCATCATCATTTTAGTGTTTGCACAACTCGTATATTCAGCTCATATATTCAGTCACTTTGTTTGTTCCATCCTAGTATTTTGGGGAGGGCCGTATGTAATGTTTTTAAAACTAGTGGCCCAACCCATTTGCTTCAACATTTATTGACAATTCTTGTGCACAACAATGACATAAATTGTATATACTATGCATAATTATACAAGTGTGTTCATTTATTTTGTTCTGTACATTGTATATATAGAATGAATGCAAGAACATATTATTAAACTAAATTCAAATGGTGTCCATAAAATTACAATTATGTAGTTAATAATGACTGACATTTTTTGCCCTTATACCACTGTAGCTGCTGACTCAGTTCAAGCTATAACACAGTGAGAAGGGCGCCGCCTGAAGCCGCACCCAGATGGACACCTCGGGGTATTCCTCCACCATGCATAGCTGGATACTCACCATTCCACTTGAACCTGTCAGGGGGATCTAAGTCCTAAAACAAACAAAGTGTTAGTTATATAAACATCATAGTTATATAAACATCATTGAACTCTGTGTGGCACAGACAGGATTAATTACGGTAAATATTTACTGCAATTTACTGCTTTTGTTAACTAATTGATATATTTTTAATGCACTTCCCATGTTTGGCACATGTACAAAATGTCAATACATTCATCATTTGTGCATGGGAAAGGTTTGTACAAAACTGATTGGTTGATAGTTATTTGTTCTGGCATCAAGATAGGGTTGATTTCTATTGCAAGTGATGCATGTTTTGTTGTCACTGAAGCTTGTTTAGGAAGGTGATAAATCACTTTGATCCTGACAGAAATACAGCCTGGGTGTTAGCAGGTTATCAACTTGAGGTAGAGGTGGTGGTTGGCCAGTGTTATGTGTAATTTCAAATTCAAATCTTAATTAGGCTGATGTACATTCTGGGAATGTCTTGATTTTTTTATAAAGGAATGAGAACTTAGACATGTTGTGTAGAGATGTGGTTGATGTTGTACATGTAGAGAGGTGGTAGGTGTAGAGAGGTATGTGTATCATTTTGTATGTACCTTGTAGTATACCGTTGTATCTTCTATCTTTATCGATATGCACGGCAGTTTTGTGCTAACCACGATTTAACTAAGCTAATCACAAACATTAATGTTAAAATTTTAAAAACTAGAAGAAGAAATAAATCAATGAATTAGCAGCCAGCCATGTGTAGTACATTTGTTTCGATCAGTTATGCTTAATGAATTAGCAGCCAGCCATGTGTAGTACATTTGTTTCTATCAGTTATGCTTATTGAATTAGCAGCCAGCCATGTGTAGTACATTTGTTTCTATCAGTTATGCTTATTGAATTAGCAGCCAGCCATGTGTAGTACATTTGTTTCTATCAGTTATGCTTAATGAATTAGCAGCCAGCCATGTGTAGTACATTTGTTTCTATCAGTTATGCTTAATGAATTAGCAGCCAGCCATGTGTAGTACATTTGTTTCTATCAGTTATGCCTATTGAATTAGCAGCCAGCCATGTGTAGTACATTTGTTTCTATCAGTTATGCTTAATGAATTAGCAGCCAGCCATGTGTAGTACATTTGTTTCTATCAGTTATGCCTATTGAATTAGCAGCCAGCCATGTGTAGTACATTTGTTTCTATCAGTTATGCTTATTGAAATATGTTACGGATTTCTGGACTTGCTTCAGTTTCTAAACCAATCGGAATCCAGTATTTTTGTCTAAAACCACAAGTGAGAAATTTATTAATTATATAAATGGAAAGCATGTACCAAAATTCCTTTAAGTCGCCCAAATGCATTAATGCGGTGGCGACTTTAAATAAATTGAACAACAAAACTCCTTGTGATCAGTGCCCCCCCCCCCACAATGTTATTCGGCATACAGGGTTGTTTCACACACGGGTTTAGAGGTTGTATTCGGCATACAGGGTTGTTTCACACACGGGTTTAGAGGTTGTATTCGGCATACAGGGTTGTTTCACACACGGGTTTAGAGGTTGTATTCGGCATACAGGGTTGTTTCACACACGTTAGAGGTTGTATTCGGCATACAGGGTTGTTTCACACACGGGTTTAGAGGTTGTATTCGGCATACAGGGTTGTTTCACACACGGGTTTAGAGGTTGTATTCGGCATACAGGGTTGTTTCACACACGGGTTTAGAGGTTGTATTCGGCATACAGGGTTGTTTCACACATGGGTTTAGAGGTTGTATTCGGCATACAGGGTTGTTTCACACATGGGTTTAGAGGTTGTATTCGGCATACAGGGTTGTTTCACACACGGGTTTAGAGGTTGTTTGTGGGTTGTTTGGGTTTGGGTTGTATTCGGCATACAGGGTTGTTTCACACACGGGTTTAGAGGTTGTATTCGGCATACAGGGTTGTTTCACACACGGGTTTAGAGGTTGTATTCGGCATACAGGGTTGTTTCACACACGGGTTTAGAGGTTGTATTCGGCATACAGGGTTGTTTCACACATGGGTTTAGAGGTTGTATTCCGCATACAGGGTTGTTTCACACACGGGTTTAGAGGTTGTATTCCGCATACAGGGTTGTTTCACACATGGGTTTAGAGGTTGTATTCCGCATACAGGGTTGTTTCACACACGGGTTTAGAGGTTGTATTCGGCATACAGGGTTGTTTCACACACGGGTTTAGAGGTTGTATTCGGCATACAGGGTTGTTTCACACACGGGTTTAGAGGTTGTATTCGGCATACAGGGTTGTTTCACACACGGGTTTAGAGGTTGTATTCGGCATACAGGGTTGTTTCACACACGGGTTTAGAGGTTGTATTCGGCATACAGGGTTGTTTCACACACGGGTTTAGAGGTTGTATTCGGCATACAGGGTTGTTTCACACACGGGTTTAGAGGTTGTATTCGGCATACAGGGTTGTTTCACACACGGGTTTAGAGGTTGTATTCGGCATACAGGGTTGTTTCACACACGGGTTTAGAGGTTGTATTCGGCATACAGGGTTGTTTCACACACGGGTTTAGAGGTTGTATTCGGCATACAGGGTTGTTTCACACACGGGTTTAGAGGTTGTATTCGGCATACAGGGTTGTTTCACACACGGGTTTAGAGGTTGTATTCGGCATACAGGGTTGTTTCACACACGGGTTTAGAGGTTGTATTCCGCATACAGGGTTGTTTCACACATGGGTTTAGAGGTTGTATTCCGCATACAGGGTTGTTTCACACATGGGTTTAGAGGTTGTATTCGGCATACAGGGTTGTTTCACACACGGGTTTAGAGGTTGTATTCCGCATACAGGGTTGTTTCACACATGGGTTTAGAGGTTGTATTCCGCATACAGGGTTGTTTCACACACGGGTTTAGAGGTTGTATTCCGCATACAGGGTTGTTTCACACATGGGTTTAGAGGTTGTATTCCGCATACAGGGTTGTTTCACACATGGGTTTAGAGGTTGTATTCCGCATACAGGGTTGTTTCACACATGGGTTTAGAGGTTGTATAAATAATTGTGTTATGTCAACAAATGTCCTATAGTATATTTATATAATGTTTGTTTATTAGTTGAATTAATTTGTTTCTGTGGTGAATATTTGGAAAGCAAATATACATTGTAACAGTCTGTTATATTGTATGGAAGCCTTGAATAATTTACTAAGCAATTTCCTGTATTCAGATTTCATGAGGCTTCAATCAAAAGATAGGATAAATAGAATATTATAGACCAGTGTTGGATATTTTAATTTTATCAGATAATAACCGAAAAAGATCTACTTAATATCTCGTGTTTAACCCTTTCAACACCAAGTAACTCACATGGACTGGTCCATGATATTCATAAACCAATAAATGAATCAGAAAATCACATTTGGACAAGTTCATTTATCAAAATGGGTAATTATGTCTAAAAATAGTCATATCACTGGCAAAAAGTGCAGATCCTGATGAGACGGCTCGTCACGAGCCGGCTCATCTGGATCTACACTTTTTGTAAGCCTATTTAGAGGTCTGTGGTGTTGAAAGGGTTAAAGGAGCTTGTCTGATATGTGGTACCGGTAATGAACGAATGCTAAATATATTCATCCAAAATGATTTAGTTTTGAAACTGATAAGTTTGTTCTTCATTGATTATAGAAAATCAAAGTTCATTGATTATAGAAAATCAAAAGTTCATTGATTATAGAAAATCAAAAGTTCATTGATTATAGAAAATCAAAAGTTCATTGATTATAGAAAATCAAAAGTTCATTGATTATAGAAAATCAAAAGTTTATTGATTATAGAAAATCAAAAGTTTATTGATTATAGAAAACCAAAGTTCACAAATTAATTTGGAATTATGTAACTTTAACCTGTAATCTGCTAATCACGACTAATTATTAAAGTCATTTTTGCTCACAACATAGAGCCAGATCAGAAGGCACAGAACGCATGCTTACAAAAAATACCCCAAATATAAACAATTCCAATGCAAACTGTTTTCATTGATTCATATTGCAGGACATAATGTGCAACATGGATTTTGTTTATTCCATGATCCGAAGTAGCTCTCAGATGGTAGTGCATAGAACCGTTACAGGAAACCGTGATGTCACCGAAAGATGCGAGTCTGACTGAGCCTTTTACACAAGGCATATTTTCTTAGTTTCAATATTTTAAATATAAAAATATCTCTGCCCGATAATGTTGAAAACTGTCCCGCCTGAAGGTTCAATGTTTATAAATATCTGACTAACAAAAGAGCATGTCTTTTTGTGTCATTCACTTTTGCATTGTGTAAATGCTCACATTATTGACACATGGGAGGTTAATTAATTAGAGATATACACCAGGAAGTGTGTGTGTGTTCTGCTGAAACAAATAGAATGGCATAGGTGACATTTCACACTATGCATGATCCATCAGCCGTTCTGTTCTCATTGCTATGTATAGATTTTATATTTTCGGAAACTATCTGAATTGGAACAACATAGAAACCTTGCAGCATATACATGCCGGAGATATCGTGCGATTGTTTCTATATTCATTATATATTCATGGTGAACACCACCAGGATATACTGTATTCAGCAAGGTGTAAGATAATGATGGATCAGTATCATTTTGAACATCCACTGAAACTGAAAAAATAACACCAACCATTCATCCAGGTACCTAGCGAAACTTAATTCATTTTTATCACCAATCGACACGGTGATTTGCTTTAGGAGAGAAAATGCCCCCAAGCAAATAATCTATCTTTGGTTGTCTATAATTGGTCTGTTTCATTCCGTTCAATTTTTAGCAGAATTTCGTCACACGAAAAACGACCAAACTCGCATGGTACGCGAGGGTTGCAGGTTCTGTCTGGCGTGTATTGTATAATATGTATTAAAATAGATTGACATCTGTAATAGCATATTTTCATTTATTTTTTGTATTATGACACAGAGAGAGGAATATCTGCAATATTAAAGCCTCCTGTTTCGTATTGTCAGAATGTAAGGTGTGTGTGTTGTCAGAATGTAACGTGTGTGTGTTGTAAGAATGTAACGTGTGTGTGTGTGTTGTCAGAATGTAACGTGTGTGTGTGTGTTGTCAGAATGTAACGTGTGTGTGTTGTAAGAATGTAACGTGTGTGTGTGTTGTCAGAATGTAACGTGTGTGTGTGTTGTCAGAATGTAACGTGTGTGTGTTGTCAGAATGTAACGTGTGTGTGTGTTGTAAGAATGTAACGTGTGTGTGTGTTGTCAGAATGTAACGTGTGTGTGTGTGTGTGTGTGTGTTGTCAGAATGTAACGTGTGTGTGTTGTCAGAATGTGCTGCATGTTGTCAGAATGTGCTGCGTGGTTGTCAGAATGTGCTGTGTGTTGTCAGAATGTGCTGCGTGTTGTTAGAATGTGCTGCGTGGTTGTCAGAATATGCTGCGTGTTGTCAGAATATGCTGCGTGTTGTCAGAATGTGCTGCAGATGTGAGATATTCTTAGGAGCAAGTGATTAGGAAGTGTTCTTGCTGTCGTGTATTTCCTGTTAGTCGATAATAATGTAATGAGACTTCAGAAAATCGTGGTGTTTATGAATCAATGTGCTAGTTTGCGAAGCTAGCCTACTTAAGTAAGCTAATGTATACTTCATTTTAAATTTTGGTTGAAGAGAAGTGATTGAAGCAGCAGACTAGAGGATAGCATTGCCCTCAAGCTGTGTGTGTGGGGGGGGGTGAAGTGATTGCAGCAGCAGACTAGAGGATAACATTGCCCTCAAGCTGTGTGTGTGGGGGGTGAAGTGATTGCAGCAACAGACTAGAGGATAACATTGCCCTCAAGCTGTGTGTGGGGTGAAGTGATTGCAGCAACAGACTAGAGGATAACATTGCCCTCAAGCTGTGTGTGGGGGGGTGAAGTGATTGCAGCAACAGACTAGAGGATAACATTGTCCTCAAGCTGTGTGGGGGTGAAGTGATTGCAGCAACAGACTAGAGGATAACATTGCCCTCAAGCTGTGTGGGGGGTGAAGTGATTGCAGCAACAGACTAGAGGATAACATTGCCCTCAAGCTGTGTGGTGGTGAAGTGATTGCAGCAACAGACTAGAGGATAACATTGCCCTCAAGCTGTGTGGGGGGTGAAGTGATTGCAGCAACAGACTAGAGGATAACATTGCCCTCAAGCTGTGTGGGGGTGAAGTGATTGCAGCAGCAGACTAGAGGATAACATTGCCCTCAAGCTGTGTGTGTGGGGGTGAAGTGATTGCAGCAACAGACTAGAGGATAGCATTGCCCTCAAGCTGTGTGGGGGTGAAGTGATTGCAGCAACAGACTAGAGGATAACATTGCCCTCAAGCTGTGTGGGGGGTGAAGTGATTGCAGCAACAGACTAGAGGATAGCATTGCCCTCAAGCTGTGTGGGGGTGAAGTGATTGCAGCAACAGACTAGAGGATAACATTGCCCTCAAGCTGTGTGTGGGGGGTGAAGTGATTGCAGCAACAGACTAGAGGATAACATTGCCCTCAAGCTGTGTGGGGGTGAAGTGATTGCAGCAGCAGACTAGAGGATAACATTGCCCTCAAGCTGTGTGTGTGGGGGGTGAAGTGATTGCAGCAACATACTAGAGGATAGCATTGCCCTCAAGCTGTGTGGGGGTGAAGTGATTGCAGCAACAGACTAGAGGATAACATTGCCCTCAAGCTGTGTGGGGGGTGAAGTGATTGCAGCAACATACTAGAGGATAGCATTGCCCTCAAGCTGTGTGGGGATGAAGTGATTGCAGCAACAGACTAGAGGATAACATTGCCCTCAAGCTGTGTGTGTGGGGGGTGAAGTGATTGCAGCAACAGACTAGAGGATAACATTGCCCTCAAGCTGTGTGGGGGGTGAAGTGATTGCAGCAACATACTAGAGGATAGCATTGCCCTCAAGCTGTGTGGGGGGTGAAGTGATTGCAACAGCATACTAGAGGATAGCATTGCCCTCAAGCTGTGTGGGGGGTGAAGTGATTGCAGCAACATACTAGAGGATAGCATTGCCCTCAAGCTGTGTGGGGGGTGAAGTGATTGCAGAAGCAGACTAGAGGATAACATTGCCCTCAAGCTGTGTGGGGGTGAAGTGATTGCAGCAACAGACTATAGGATAACATTGCCCTCAAGCTGTGTGGGGGGTGAAGTGATTGCAACAGCATACTAGAGGATAGCATTGCCCTCAGGCTGTGTGGGGGAGGTGAAGTGATTGCAGCAGCAGACTAGAGGATAGCATTGCCCTCAAGCTGTGTGGGGGAGGTGAAGTGATTGCAGCAGCAGACTAGAGGATAGCATTGCCCTAAAGCTGTGTGGGGGTGAAGTGATTGCAGCAACAGACTAGAGGATAACATTGCCCTCAAGCTGTGTGGGGGAGGTGAAGTGATTGCAGCAGCAGACTAGAGGATAGCATTGCCCTCAAGCTGTGTGGGGGTGAAGTGATTGCAGAAACAGACTAGAGGATAACATTGCCCTCAAGCTGTGTGTGGGCTGAAGTGATTGCAGCAACATACTAGAGGATAGCATTGCCCTCAAGCTGTGTGGGCGGTGAAGTGATTGCAGCAACAGACTAGAGGATAAGATTGCCCTCAAGCTGTGCAGCAACAGACTAGAGGATAACATTGCCCTCAAGCTGTGTAGGGGGGTGAAGTGATTGCAGCAACAGACTAGAGGATAGCATTGCCCTCAAGCTGTGTGGGGGTGAAGTGATTGCAGCAACAGACTAGAGGATAACATTGCCCTCAAGCTGTGTGGGGGTGAAGTGATTGCAGCAGCAGACTAGAGGATAGCATTGCCCTCAAGCTGTATAGGGGTGAAGTGATTGCAGCAACAGACTAGAGGATAACATTGCCCTCAAGCTGTGTGGGGGTGAAGTGATTGCAGCAGCAGACTAGAGGATAACATTGCCCTCAAGCTGTGTGGGGGTGAAGTGATTGCAGCAACAGACTAGAGGATAACATTGCCCTCAAGCTGTGTGTGGGGGGGTGAAGTGATTGCAGCAGCAGACTAGAGGATATCATTGCCCTCAAGCTGTGTGTGGGGTGAAGTGATTGCAGCAACAGACTAGAGGATAACATTGCCCTCAAGCTGTGTGGGGGTGAAGTGATTGCAGCAACAGACTAGAGGATAACATTGCCCTCAAGCTGTGTGGGGGTGAAGTGATTGCAGCAACAGACTAGAGGATAGCATTGCCCTCAAGCTGTGTGGGGGTGAAGTGATTGCAGCAACAGACTAGAGGATAGCATTGCCCTCAAGCTGTGTGTGTGGGGTGAAGTGATTGCAGCAACAGACTAGAGGATAACATTGCCCTCAAGCTGTGTGGGGTGAAGTGATTGCAGCAACAGACTAGAGGATAGCATTGCCCTCAAGCTGTGTGGGGGAGGTGAAGTGATTGCAGCAACAGACTAGAGGATAACATTGCCCTCAAGCTGTGTGGGGGTGAAGTGATTGCAGCAGCAGACTAGAGGATAACATTGCCCTCAAGCTGTGTGGGGGGTGAAGTGATTGCAGCAACAGACTAGAGGATAACATTGCCCTCAAGCTGGTGTGTGGGGTGAATGATTGCAGCAATGCCTCAAGCTGTGTGGGGGTGAAGTGATTGCAGCAACAGACTAGAGGATAACATTGCCCTCAAGCTGTGTGGGGGTGAAGTGATTGCAGCAACAGACTAGAGGATAGCATTGCCCTCAAGCTGTGTGGGGGTGAAGTGATTGCAGCAACAGACTAGAGGATAACATTGCCCTCAAGCTGTGTGTGGGGGGTGAAGTGATTGCAGCAACAGACTAGAGGATAACATTGCCCTCAAGCTGTGTGGGGGTGAAGTGATTGCAGCAGCAGACTAGAGGATAACATTGCCCTCAAGCTGTGTGTGGGGGTGAAGTGATTGCAGCACAGGGTGAAGTGATTGCAGCACAGACTAGAGGATAACATTGCCCTCAAGTGTGTGGGGGGGTAAGTGATTGCAGCAACATACTAGAGGATAGCATTGCCCTCAGCTGTGTGGGTGAAGTGATTGCAGCAACAGACTAGAGGATACATTGCCCTCAAGCTGTGTGGGGGTGAAGTGATTGCAGCACAGACTAGAGATAACATTGCCCTCAAGCTGTGTGGGGGTGAAGTGATTGCAGCACAACTAGAGGATACATTGCCCTCCTGTGTGGGGGTGAAGTGATTGGCAACTAGAGGATACATTGCCCTCAAGCTGTGTGGGGGGTGAAGTGATTGCAGCACATACTAGAGGATAGCAGCCCTCAAGCTGTGTGGGGGTGAAGTGATTGCAGAGCAGACTAGAGGATAACATTGCCCTCAAGCTGTGTGGGGGTGGTGTTGGGTGGTTTGTGTGTGTGGGGGTGGTGTTGTTGGGTGTTGTGTGGGTTTGTGTGTGTGGGGGGGTGGTGTTGCAGCAGCAGACTAGAGGATAGCATTGCCCTAAGCTGTGTGGGGGTGAAGTGATTGCAGCAACAGACTAGAGGATAACATTGCCCTCAAGCTGTGTGGGGGTGAAGTGATTGCAGCAACAGACTAGAGGATAACATTGCCCTCAAGCTGTGTGGGGGTGAAGTGATTGCAGCAACAGACTAGAGGATAACATTGCCCTCAAGCTGTGTGGGGGTGAAGTGATTGCAGCACAGACTAGAGGATAACATTGCCCTCAAGCTGTGTGGGGGTGAAGTGATTGCAGCACAGACTAGAGGATAACATTGCCCTCAAGCTGTGTGGGGGGGTGAAGTGATTGCAGCAACAGACTAGAGGATAACATTGCCCTCAAGCTGTGTGGGGGGTGAAGTGATTGCAGCAGCAGACTAGAGGATAACATTGCCCTCAAGCTGTGTGGGGGTGAAGTGATTGCAGCAGCAGACTAGAGGATACATTGCCCTCAAGCTGTGTGGGGGGTGAAGTGATTGCAGCAACATACTAGAGGATACATTGCTGTGTGTGGGGTGGTGTTGGGTGTGTGGGTGAAGTGATGCAGCAACAGACTAGAGGATACATTGCCCTCAGTGTGTGGGGGTGAAGTGATTGCAGCAGCAGACTAGAGGATAACATTGCCCTCAAGCTGTGTGGGGGTGAAGTGATTGCAGCAGCAGACTAGAGGATAACATTGCCCTCAAGCTGTGTGGGGGTGAAGTGATTGCAGCAGCAGACTAGAGGATAACATTGCCCTCAAGCTGTGTGGGGGGTGAAGTGATTGCAGCAGCAGACTAGAGGATAACATTGCCCTCAAGCTGTGTGGGGGTGAAGTGATTGCAGCAGCAGACTAGAGGATAACATTGCCCTCAAGCTGTGTGTAATCTTTGCAGTAGATTGACAGTCTGTAAGATAGACACCAATAGTTCAACTCTTATCTCTTTGAACCAAGGGGTGGTGTTGAAAAACTCTGCTTCTCACACTATGTTATCTACACAGTATCTTTAAGCATGACTTATGATACTTTCTTCTTGATTGCATCACTGATTTTTATATTTTTGCATTGTAAAATAAAAATTGCAATATGTATAAGGGAGAAAACTCCAAAGAATTACGTGATCATATCCATTCCAGAGTTGTCTTTTTTGCGACGCGGCAGTAATCTCTAAATATGTCATGGAATTTCATTAGATTGTGTCGTGTGTCGTTCGTATCGACACAATTCTAACATGATTCCATGACAGACTTCCAGAGTTTTCAGTTATAAAAAGAAATACACATTTAATGAATTGTTGTACCGTAAATACATCAATTGAAAACATGTTGGTTTTGTGACAAATTACTAGTTAATACTTTACTTTATGCGGTACATTATAGCATTTTAGGGCAAGTGGTCCTGCTAATCCAGGGACAGCAAGCTTCATCCCCATCTGCACAATAATGATAATTAGTATATGGGATGGGACTATAGAACAAGATCCATGTATCGGTGTTATACATCGGCATGTAACCATGGATACTGATCCCATGTATCGGTGCTATACATCGGCATGTAACCATGGATACTGATCCCATGTATCGGTGCTATACATCGGCATGTAACCATGGATACTGATCCCATGTATCGGTGCTATACATCGGCATGTAACCATGGCTACTGATCCCATGTATCGGTGCTATACATCGGCATGTAACCATGGATACTGATCCCATGTATCGGTGCTATACAGCGGCATGTAACCATGGATACT
>JABXNX010000022.1:222010-242814 GCA_014843695.1 Archivesica marissinica | reverse complement strand
AATGCTGGAGATCAAATGGAAACCAATCGCAATGCTTGTGATCAAATGGAAACCAATCGCAATGCTTGTGATCAAATGGAAACCAATCGCAATGCTGGAGATCAAATGGAAACCAATCACAATGCTGGAGAACAAATGGAAACCAATCGCAATGCTGGAAATCAAATGGAAACCAATCGCAATGCTGGAGTTCAAATGGAAACCAATCGCAATGCTGGAGATCAAATGGAAACCAATCGCAATGCTGGAGATCAAATGGAAACCAATCGCAATGCTTGTGATCAAATGGAAACCAATCGCAATGCTGGAGATCAAATGGAAACCAATCGCAATGCTGGAGATCAAATGGAAACCAATCGCAATGCTGGAGTTCAAATGGAAACCAATCGCAATGCTTGTGATCAAATGGAAACCAATCACAATGCTTGTGATCAAATGGAAACCAATCGCAATGCTGGAGATCAAATGGAAACCAATCACAATGCTGGAGAACAAATGGAAACCAATCGCAATGCTGGAAATCAAATGGAAACCAATCGCAATGCTGGAGATCAAATGGAAACCAATCGCAATGCTGGAGATCAAATGGAAACCAATCGCAATGCTGGAGATCAAATGGAAATCAATCGCAATGATTAGTTTATACAAATTTATTTTAGCTCGATTGCGAAACAAGTTCTTATAACTTATGCTAATCACTCTCGAGACCTCATTCCTGATGGAATCCATCGCCACGAGGGAGAGAGAAGAGGCATGTGGAATTTAAATGCCTTGCCTAAGGACACAATCGTAACAGCTCCAGCGGGGCTCGAACTCCGGGCCTTTCGCACGTGAAGCGAACGCGCTACCACTGAGCTATCACGACTTCCACAGTCGCAATGATTGTGATCAAATGGAAACCAATCGCAATGCTGGAGATCAAATGGAAACCAATCCCAATGCTGGAGATCAAATGGAAACCAATCGCAATGCTGGAGATCAAATGGAAACCAATCGTAATGCTGGAGATCAAATGGAAACCAATCGCAATGCTGGAGATCAAATGGAAACCAATCACAATGCTGGAGATCAAATAGAAACCAATCGCATTGCTTGTGATCAAATGGAAACCAATCGCAATGCTGGAGATCAAATGGATACCAATCACAATGCTGGAGATCAAATGGAAACCAATCACAATGCTTGTGATCAAATGGAAACCAATCGCAATGCTTGTGATCAAATGGAAACCAATCGCAATGCTGGAGATCAAATGGAAACCAATCGCAATGCTGGAGATCAAATGGAAACCAATCGCAATGATGGAGATCAAATGGAAACCAATCGCAATGCTGGAGATCAAATGGAAACCAAACGCAATGCTGGAGATCAAATGGAAACCAATCGTAATGCTGGAGATCAAATGGAAACCAATCGCAATGCTAAGATCAAGAGAACTTATTGGATATATTTGTCAAATACCTCATCTGCAGCCAATCCAAATGCTTGAGACCAAGTGAAATGATTGGATGAATTTAACACTTGTACTCAGAAGCAGCTAATCAGAATGCTTGAGATCATGGAAATGTCAATATGCTATACATTTGTGCCAAGTTATTCAAAATCATTCAATTAGTTGAAGAGATATTGATCAGACAGAGAGAGACAGATGAGTAATAATTTCTACCTCACACACACATTATCTAAATGACTGCGGGCTCTAGGACACAGAAATTAAGGAAAAAATCATATTAAAAACATTCTCACTTATATAAAGACATAGGCTTATATGAACTAGTTTTCTATAGTGGACTTATATGCACTAACTTATATATGAACTAGGCTTTTTTGACCTAGGCTTCTTTGAACTGTGATTATATGAACTAGGCTTATATGATACAGTATTCCTATGCATATGGCAGTTATCTACTTATCATGATCAATGGATAATGATGTTGAGAGGCGGGTCTATGTGGGATTGGATAATGATGTTGAGAGGCGGGTCTATGTGGGAATGGATAATGATGTTGAGAGGCAGGTCTATGTGGGATTGGATAATGATGTTGAGAGGCGGGTCTATGTGGGAATGGATAATGATGTTGAGAGGCGGGTCTATGTGGGAATGGATAATGATGTTGAGAGGCGGGTCTATGTGGGATTGGATAATGATGTTGAGAGGCGGGTCTATGTGGGATTGGATAATGATGTTGAGAGGCGGGTCTATGTGGGAATGGAATATGGTGTTGAGAGGCGGGTCTATGTGGGAATGGATAATGATGGAATGGATAATGATGTTGAGAGGCAGGTCTATGTGGGAATGGAATATGGTTTGAGGGGAGTGGGAATGGATAATGGTATTGAGGGGAGTGTCTATGTTGGAATGGAATATGGTGTTGAGGGGTGGGTCTATGTGGGAATGGATAATGGTATTGAGGAGTGGGTCTATGTGGGAATGGATAATGATATTAAGGGGTGGGTCTATGTGGGAATGGATAATGGTATTGAGGGGTGGGTCTATGTGGGAATGGATAATGGTATTGAGGGGAGTGTCTATGTTGGAATGGAATATGGTGTTGAGGGTGGGTCTATGTGGGAATGGATAATGGTATTGAGGGGTGGGTCTATGTGGGAATGGATATGATATTAAGGGGTGGGTCTATGTGGGAATGGATAATGGTATTGAGGGATGGGTCTATGTGGGAATGGATAATGGTATTGAGGGGTGGGTCTATGTGGAAATGGATAATGATGTTGAGAGGTGGGTCTATGTGGGAATGGATAATGGTATTGAGGGGTGGGTCTATGTGGTAATGGATAATGGTATTGAGGGGTGGGTCTATGTGGAAATGAATAATGGCATTGAGAGGCGGGGAATGCTTAATTAGCATTTGTTTAGTAACAAACAACAAATGAAAAAAAATGTGGATATATATAAATAGCTGCAATTCATTGCACATCTGTTTCACGGGTAGATATAGTGTATTTGTTTCACATTATCTGCAACAGAAGGAATGTTTGTTTTTGCACAGTTTCATGACAAGTTGAAGTGTAAATGGTTATAGCTGTACAATAAAATGTGCATGTTCTTGGAAATGAGGCAAACACATGAGAATATTGTACTACAGCAGGTAATTACCAGAACATGGAACGCAGCACTTTTTAACCCTGTACCACATACTCAAGTGTAAATATCCACCAGTAAATGATTTGCATTTAGGGGGGGGGGGGGGAGAGTAAAAATCAAAGAAATCGTTAATATCACTTGAAATATATGGAAAAATATTTCACCCAAATATTGACTCAACAATTAGGAGTGCATGTTTTAAAACATTATCCTGGTCAAAGAATCGACTCACTGTACTTGAAAGATAGATTACTCAAGTTGATTATTTCACAATGAAACCCCTACATTTCTGGAAGACAGTTTGGAGCATAATTTACACAAGACAGTAAGCGTATTCACAATGGAAAGCAAAACCTTAGTAGTATGCATGGTAGTCTGATCGTGACAAATTGTTATGGACATATGATTCATAAACAGAGCAGCATAATCATATTGAACTTTCTATTCCTTTATGCTGACAAGAGATTTATAACCTTTTTGCATGGAAGTTGTGTTGATTTGTCTGTAAACTGTATGTTTTGTCCTGTAAACTGTATGTTTTGTCCTGTAAACTGTATGTTTTGTCCTGTAAACTGTATGTTTTGCCCTGTAAACTGTATGTTTTGCCCTGTAAACTGTATGTTTTGCACTGTAAACTGTATGTTTTGCACTGTAAGCTGTATGTTTCGCACTGTAAACTGTATGTTTTGCACTGTAAACTGTAATGATTCCGTGTAAACTGCATGTTTTGCACTGTAAACTGTAATGATTCCATGTAAACTGTATGTTTTGCACTGTAAACTGTAATGATTCCATGTAAACTGTATGTTTTGCCCTGTAAACTGTAATGATTCCATGTAAACTGTATGTTTTGCCCTGTAAACTGTAATGATTCCATGTAAACTGTATGTTTTGCACTGTAAACTGTATGTTTTGCCCTGTAAACTGTAATGATTCCATGTAAACTGTATGTTTTGCCCTGTAAACTGTAATGATTCCATGTAAACTGTATGTTTTGCACTGTAAACTGTATGTTTTGCACTGTAAACTGTAATGATTCCATGTAAACTGTATGTTTTGCACTGTAAACTGTATGTTTTGCACTGTAAACTGTAATGATTCCATGTAAACTGTAATGATTCCGTGTAAACTGTATGTTTTGCACTGTAAACTGTATGTTTTGCACTGTAAACTGTAATGATTCCGTGTAAACTGTATGTTTTGCACTGTAAACTGTATGTTTTGCACTGTAAACTGTAATGATTCCATGTAAACTGTAATGATTCCGTGTAAACTGCATGTTTTGCACTGTAAACTGTATGTTTTGCACTGTAAACTGTAATGATTCCATGTAAACTGTATGTTTTGCACTGTAAACTGTATGTTTTGCCCTGTAAACTGTAATGATTCCATGTAAACTATATGTTTTGCCCTGTAAACTGTATGTTTTGCCCTGTAAACTGTAATGATGCCATGTAAACTGTATGTTTTGCCCTGTAAACTGTAATGATTCCATGTAAACTGTATGTTTTGCACTGTAAACTGTAATGATTCCATGTAAACTGTATGTTTTGCACTGTAAACTGTAATGATTCCATGTAAACTGTATGTTTTGCACTGTAAACTGTATGTTTTGCACTGTAAACTGTAATGATTCCATGTAAACTGTATGTTTTGCACTGTAAACTGTAATGATTCCATGTAAACTGTATGTTTTGCACTGTAAACTGTAATGATTCCATGTAAACTGTATGTTTTGCACTGTAAACTGTATGTTTTGCACTGTAAACTGTAATGATTCCATGTAAACTGTATGTTTTGCACTGTAAACTGTAATGATTCCATGTAAACTGTATGTTTTGCACTGTAAACTGTAATGATTCCATGTAAACTGTATGTTTTGCACTGTAAACTGTATGTTTTGCACTGTAAACTGTATTGTTTCCTGTAAACTGTATGTTTTGCCATGTAAACTGTATGTTTTGTACTGTAAACTGTAATGCTTCCGTGTAAACTGTATTGTTGTGCCCTGTAAACTGTATTGTTTTGTCCTGTAAACCGTAATGCTTCCCTGTAAACTGTATTGTTTTGTCCTGTAAACTGTAATGCTTCCCTGTAAACTGTATTGTTTTGTCCTGTAAACTGTAATGCTTCCCTGTAAACTGTATTGTTTTGTCCTGTAAACTGTAATGCTTCCCTGTAAACTGTATTGTTTTGTCCTGTAAACTGTAATGCTTCCCTGTAAACTGTATTGTTTTGTCCTGTAAACTGTAATGCTTCCCTGTAAACTGTATTGTTTTGTCCTGTAAACTGTAATGCTTCCCTGTAAACTGTATTGTTTTGTCCTGTAAACTGTAATGCTTCCCTGTAAACTGTATTGTTTTGTCCTGTAAACTGTAATGCTTCCCTGTAAACTGTATTGTTTTGTCCTGTAAACTGTAATGCTTCCCTGTAAACTGTATTGTTTTGTCCTGTAAACTGTAATGCTTCCCTGTAAACTGTATTGTTTTGTCCTGTAAACTGTAATGCTTCCCTGTAAACTGTATTGTTTTGTCCTGTAAACTGTAATGCTTCCTGTAAACTGTATTGTTTTGTCCTGTAAACTGTAATGCTTCCTGTAAACTGTATTGTTTTGCTCTCAGTCTCTTTCTGTATTTTTGTTCTTCAAATGAAAGAAGAATTTGAATTTGAAATCTATCACAATTGTAACTATGCAAAGTCACCTGTTACAAATTAAATGCCGATTGTGTAAAATAACCAGATATTGTTTTTGAAAAAACAAAACGCATGCCTCCCCACAATAGTGTTGCATCAGTGGAGTAATGAAACAGTCAAACCTGTCTCAAGCAGCCAGCCAAGGGAATCACAGAAAGTGGCTGCTTAGCACAGATAGCTGCTTATTATAGAGCAATAAATGTTTAATAAAGTAACATATTGGTAATCTGATAACTGGCTGCTTAATGCAGGTTGGCAATTTAATAGAAGTGACCACTAACACACGTTTGACTGTATTATAGAGGTGACCACTAACACACGTTTGACTATATAATAGAGGTGACCACTAACACACGTTTGACTGTATAATAGAGGTGACCACTAACACACGTTTGACTGTATAATAGAGGTGACCACTAACACACATTTGACTGTATAATAGAGGTGACCACTAACACACATTTGACTGTATAATAGAGGTGACCACTAACACACGTTTGACTGTATAATAGAAGTGACCACTAACACAGGTTTGACTGTACAATAGAGGTGACCACTAACACACGTTTGACTGTATAATAGATGTGACCACTAACACAGGTTTGACTGTATAATAGAGGTGACCACTAACAAACGTTTGACTGTACAATAGAGGTGACCACTAACACAGGTTTGACTGTATAATAGAGGTGATAACTAACACACGTTTGACTGTATAATAGAGGTGACCACTAACACAGGTTTGACTGTATAATAGAGGTGACCACTAACACAGGTTTGACTGTATAAAAGGTGACCACTAACACATGTTTGACTGTATAATAGAGGTGACCACTAACACACGTTTGACTGTAAAATAGAGGTGCCCACTAACACACGTTTGACTGTGTAATAGAGGTGACCACTAACACAGGTTTGACTGTACAATAGAGGTGACCACTAACACACGTTTGACTGTATAATAGAGGTGACCACTAACACACGTTTGACTGTATAATAGAGGTGACCACTAACAAAGGTTTGACTGTATAATAGAGGTGACCACTAACACACATTTGACTGTGTAATAGAGGTGACCACTAACACAGGTTTGACTGTATAATAGAGGTGACCACTAACACACGTTTGACTGTACAATAGAGGTGACCACTAAAACAGGTTTGACTGTATAATAGAGGTGACCACTAACACAGGTTTTACTGTACAATAGAGGTGACCACTAACACACGTTTGACTGTGTAATAGAGGTGACCACTAACACACGTTTGACTGTATAATAGAGGTGACCACTAACACACGTTTGACTGTACAATAGAGGTGACCACTAACACAGGTTTGACTGTATAATAGAGGTGACCACTAACACAGGTTTGCTGTACAATAGAGGTGACCACTAACACAGGTTTGACTGTATAATAGAGGTGACCACTAACACAGGTTTGACTGTACAATAAGGTGACCACTAAACAGGTTTGACTGTATAATAGAGGTGACCACTAACACACGTTTGACTGTATAATAGAGGTGACCACTAACACAGGTTTGACTGTATAATAGAGGTGACCACTAACACACGTTTGACTGTATAATAGAGGTGACCACTAACACACGTTTGACTGTATAATAGAGGTGACCACTAACACAGGTTTGACTGTATAATAGAGGTGACCACTAACACAGGTTTGACTGTATAATAGAGGTGACCACTAACACACGTTTGACTGTATAATAGAGGTGACCACTAACACACGTTTGACTGTATAATAGAAGTGACCACTAACACAGGTTTGACTGTACAATAGAGGTGACCACTAACACACGTTTGACTGTATAATAGATGTGACCACTAACACAGGTTTGACTGTATAATAGAGGTGACCACTAACAAACGTTTGACTGTACAATAGAGGTGACCACTAACACAGGTTTGACTGTATAATAGAGGTGACCGCTAACACACGTTTGACTGTATAATAGAGGTGACCACTAACACACGTTTGACTGTAAAATAGAGGTGCCCACTAACACACGTTTGACTGTGTAATAGAGGTGACCACTAACACAGGTTTGACTGTACAATAGAGGTGACCACTAACACACGTTTGACTGTATAATAGAGGTGACCACTAACACAGGTTTGACTGTATAATAGAGGTGACCACTAACAAACGTTTGACTGTATAATAGAGTTGACCACTAACAAACATTTGACTGTGTAATAGAGGTGACCACTAACACATCTTTGACTGTATAATAGAGGTGACCACTAACACACGTTTGACTGTACAATAGAGGTGACCACTAAAACACGCTTGACTGTATAATTGAGGTGACCACTAACACAGGTATTACTGTACAATAGAGGTGACCACTAACACAGGTATTACTGTACAATAGAGGTGACCACTAACACAGGTTTGACTGTACAATAGAGGTGACCACTAACACACGTTTGACTGTATAATAGAGGTGACCACTAACACACGTTTGACTGTATAATAGAGGTGACCACTAACAAACGTTTGACTGTATAATAGAGGTGACCACTAACACACATTTGACTGACTGTGTAATAGAGGTGACCACTAACAGATCTTTGACTGTATAATAGAGGTGACCACTAACACACGTTTGACTGTACAATAGACGTGACCACTAAAACACGTTTGACTGTATAATAGAGGTGACCACTAACACAGGTATTACTGTACAATAGAGGTGACCACTACACACGTTTGTGTACAATAGAGGTGACCACTGACACACGTTGACTGTACAATAGAGGTGACCACTAAAACAGGTTTGACTGATAAAAGTGACCACTAACACCGTTTGACTATATAATAGAGGTGACCACTAACACACGTTTGACTGTATAATAGAGGTGACCACACACACGTTTGACTGTATAATAGAGGTGACCACTAACAAACGTTTGACTGTATAATAGAGGTGACCACTAACACACGTTTGACTGTGTAATAGAGGTGACCACTAACACATCTTTGACTGTATAATAGAGGTGACCACTAACACACGTTTGACTGTACAATAGAGGTGACCACTAAAACACGTTTGACTGTATAATAGAGGTGACCACTAACACAGGTATTACTGTACAATAGAGGTGACAACTAACACACGTTTGAATGTATAATAGAGGTGACCACTAACACAGGTTTGACTGTACAATAGAGGTGACCACTAACACACGTTTGACTGTATAATAGAGGTGACCACTAACACACGTTTGACTATATAATAGAGGTGACCACTAACACACGTTTGACTGTATAATAGAGGTGACCACTAACACAGGTTTGACTATATAATAGAGGTGACCACTAACACACGTTTGACTGTACAATAGAGGTGACCACTAACATATGTTTGACTGTATAATAGAGGTGACAACTAACACACGATTGACTGTATAATAGAGGTGACCACTAAAACAGGTTTGACTGTATAATAGAGGTGACCACTAAAACAGGTTTGACTGTATAAAAGGTGACCACTAACACATGTTTGACTGTATAATAGAGGTGACCACTAACACACGTTTGACTGTAAAATAGAGGTGCCCACTAACACACGTTTGACTGTGTAATAGAGGTGATCACTAACACAGGTTTGACTGTACAATAGAGGTGACCACTAACACACGTTTGACTGTATAATAGAGGTGACCACTAACACAGGTTTGACTGTATAATAGAGGTGACCACTAACACACATTTGACTGTGTAATAGAGGTGACCACTAACACACATTTGACTGTGTAATAGAGGTGACCACTAACACATCTTTGACTGTATAATAGAGGTGACCACTAACACACGTTTGACTGTACAATAGAGGTGACCACTAAAACACGTTTGACTGTATAATAGAGATGATCACTAACACAGGTATTACTGAACAATAGAGGTGACCACTAACACACGTTTGAATGTACAATAGAGGTGACCACTGACACACGTTTGACTGTACAATAGAGGTAACCACTAACACACGTTTGACTGTACAATAGAGGTGACCACTAACACACGTTTGACTGTATAATAGAGGTGTCAACTAACACACGATTGGCTGTATAATAGAGGTGACCACTAAAACAGGTTTGACTGTATAATAGAGGTGACCACTAAAACAGGTTTGACTGTATAATAGAGGTGACCACTAAAACAGGTTTGACTATAAAAGGTGACCACTAATACAGGTTTGACTGTATAATAGAGGTGACCACTAACACATGTTTGCCTGTATAATAGAGGTGACCACTAACACATGTTTGACTGTATAATAGAGGTGACCACTATAACACGTTTGACTGTATAATAGAGGTGACCACTAACACACGTTTGACTGTATAATAGAGGTGACTACTAACACACGTTTGACTGTATAAAAGGTGACCACTAACACACGTTTGACTGTATAATAGAGGTGACCACTAAAACAGGTTTGACTGTATACTGTATAATAGAGGTGACCACTAACACATGTTTGACTGTATAATAGAGGTGACCACTAACACAAGTTTGACTGTATAATAGAGGTGACCACTAACACACGCTTGACTGTATAATAGAGGTGACCACTAACACACGTTTGACTGTATACTAGAGGTGACCATTAACACACGTTTGACTGTACAATAGAGGTGACCACTAACACAGGTTTGACTGTATAATAGAGGTGACCGCTAACACACGTTTGACTGTATAATAGAGGTGACCACTAACACACGTTTGACTGTAAAATAGAGGTGCCCACTAACACACGTTTGACTGTGTAATAGAGGTGACCACTAACACAGGTTTGACTGTACAATAGAGGTGACCACTAACACACGTTTGACTGTATAATAGAGGTGACCACTAACACAGGTTTGACTGTATAATAGAGGTGACCACTAACAAACGTTTGACTGTATAATAGAGGTGACCACTAACACACATTTGACTGTGTAATAGAGGTGACCACTAACACATCTTTGACTGTATAATAGAGGTGACAACTAACACACGTTTGACTGTACAATAGAGGTGACCACTAAAACACGTTTGACTGTATAATAGAGGTGACCACTAACACAGGTATTACTGTACAATAGAGGTGACAACTAACACACGTTTGAATGTGTAATAGAGGTGACCACTAACACAGGTTTGACTGTACAATAGAGGTGACCACTAACTACGTTTGACTGTATAATAGAGGTGACCACTAACACAGGTTTGACTGTATAATAGAGGTGACCACTAACAAACGTTTGACTGTATAATAGAGGTGACCACTAACACACATTTGACTGTGTAATAGAGGTGACCACTAACACATCTTTGACTGTATAATAGAGGTGACCACTAACACATGTTTGACTGTACAATAGAGGTGACCACTAAAACACGTTTGACTGTATAATAGAGGTGACCACTAACACAGGTATTACTGTACAATAGAGGTGACCACTAACACACGTTTGAATGTACAATAGAGGTGACCACTGACACACGTTTGACTGTACAATAGAGGTGACCACTAATACAGGTTTGACTGTATAAAAGGTGACCACTAACACACGTTTGACTATATAATAGAGGTGACCACTAACACACGTTTGACTGTATAATAGAGGTGACCACTAACACACGTTTGACTATATAATAGAGGTGACCACTAACACACGTTTGACTGTATAATAGAGGTGACCACTAACACAGGTTTGACTATACAATAGACGTGAACACTAACACACGTTTGACTGTACAATAGAGGTGACCACTAACATACGTTTGACTGTATAATAGAGGTGATAACTAACACACGATTGACTGTATAATAGAGGTGACCACTAAAACAGGTTTGACTGTATAATAGAGGTGACCACTAAAACAGGTTTGACTGTATAAAAGGTGACCACTAACACATGTTTGACTGTATAATAGAGGTGACCACTAACACAGGTTTGACTGTACAATAGAGGTGACCACTAACACACGTTTGACTGTATAATAGAGGTGACCACTAACACAGGTTTGACTGTATAATAGAGGTGACCACTAACACACGTTTGACTGTACAATAGAGGTGACCACTAACACAGGTTTGACTGTATAATAGAGGTGATAGAGGTGACCACTAACACACGTTTGACTGTAAAATAGAGGTGCCCACTAACACACGTTTGACTGTGTAATAGAGGTGACCACTAACACAGGTTTGACTGTACAATAGAGGTGACCACTAACACACGTTTGACTGTATAATAGAGGTGACCACTAACACAGGTTTGACTGTATAATAGAGGTGACCACTAACAAACGTTTGACTGTATAATAGAGGTGACCACTAACACACATTTGACTGTGTAATAGAGGTGACCACTAACACATCTTTGACTGTATAATAGAGGTGACCACTAACACACGTTTGACTGTACAATAGAGGTGACCACTAAAACACGTTTGACTGTATAATAGAGGTGACCACTAACACAGGTATTACTGTACAATAGAGGTGACCACTAACACACGTTTGAATGTGTAATAGAGGTGACCACTAACACAGGTTTGACTGTACAATAGAGGTGACCACTAACACACGTTTGACTGTATAATAGAGGTGACCACTAACACAGGTTTGACTGTATAATAGAGGTGACCACTAACAAACGTTTGACTGTATAATAGAGGTGACCACTAACACACATTTGACTGTGTAATAGAGGTGACCACTAACACATCTTTGACTGTATAATAGAGGTGACCACTAACACACGTTTGACTGTACAATAGAGGTGACCACTAAAACACGTTTGACTGTATAATAGAGGTGACCACTAACACAGGTATTACTGTACAATAGAGGTGACCACTAACACACGTTTGAATGTACAATAGAGGTGACCACTGACACACGTTTGACTGTACAATAGAGGTGACCACTAAAACAGGTTTGAATGTATAAAAGGTGACCACTAACACACGTTTGACTATATAATAGAGGTGACCACTAACACAAGTTTGACTGTATAATAGAGGTGACCACTAACACACATTTGACTGTATAATAGAGGTGACCACTAACACACGTTTGACTGTATAATAGAGGTGACCACTAACACACGTTTGACTGTATAATAGAGGTGACCACTAACACACATTTGACTGTATAATAGAGGTGACCACTAACACACATTTGACTGTATAATAGAGGTGACCACTAACACACGTTTGACTGTATAATAGAAGTGACCACTAACACAGGTTTGACTGTACAATAGAGGTGACCACTAACACACGTTTGACTGTATAATAGATGTGACCACTAACACAGGTTTGACTGTATAATAGAGGTGACCACTAACAAACGTTTGACTGTACAATAGAGGTGACCACTAACACAGGTTTGACTGTATAATAGAGGTGACCGCTAACACACGTTTGACTGTATAATAGAGGTGACCACTAACACACGTTTGACTGTAAAATAGAGGTGCCCACTAACACACGTTTGACTGTGTAATAGAGGTGACCACTAACACAGGTTTGACTGTACAATAGAGGTGACCACTAACACACGTTTGACTGTATAATAGAGGTGACCACTAACACAGGTTTGACTGTATAATAGAGGTGACCACTAACAAACGTTTGACTGTATAATAGAGTTGACCACTAACAAACATTTGACTGTGTAATAGAGGTGACCACTAACACATCTTTGACTGTATAATAGAGGTGACCACTAACACACGTTTGACTGTACAATAGAGGTGACCACTAAAACACGCTTGACTGTATAATTGAGGTGACCACTAACACAGGTATTACTGTACAATAGAGGTGACCACTAACACAGGTATTACTGTACAATAGAGGTGACCACTAACACAGGTTTGACTGTACAATAGAGGTGACCACTAACACACGTTTGACTGTATAATAGAGGTGACCACTAACACACGTTTGACTGTATAATAGAGGTGACCACTAACAAACGTTTGACTGTATAATAGAGGTGACCACTAACACACATTTGACTGTGTAATAGAGGTGACCACTAACAGATCTTTGACTGTATAATAGAGGTGACCACTAACACACGTTTGACTGTACAATAGAGGTGACCACTAAAACACGTTTGACTGTATAATAGAGGTGACCACTAACACAGGTATTACTGTACAATAGAGGTGACCACTAACACACGTTTGAATGTACAATAGAGGTGACCACTGACACACGTTTGACTGTACAATAGAGGTGACCACTAAAACAGGTTTGACTGTATAAAAGGTGACCACTAACACACGTTTGACTATATAATAGAGGTGACCACTAACACACGTTTGACTGTATAATAGAGGTGACCACTAACACACGTTTGACTGTATAATAGAGGTGACCACTAACAAACGTTTGACTGTATAATAGAGGTGACCACTAACACACATTTGACTGTATAATAGAGGTGACCACTAACACATCTTTGACTGTATAATAGAGGTGACAACTAACACACGTTTGACTGTACAATAGAGGTGACCACTAAAACACGTTTGACTGTATAATAGAGGTGACCACTAACACAGGTATTACTGTACAATAGAGGTGACAACTAACACACGTTTGAATGTGTAATAGCGGTGACCACTAACACAGGTTTGACAGTACAATAGAGGTGACCACTAACACACGTTTGACTGTATAATAGAGGTGACCACTAACACACGTTTGACTATATAATAGAGGTGACCACTAACACACGTTTGACTGTATAATAGAGGTGACCACTAACACAGGTTTGACTGTACAATAGAGGTGACCACTAACACACGTTTGACTGTACAATAGAGGTGACCACTAACATACGTTTGACTGTATAATAGAGGTGACAACTAACACACGATTGACTGTATAATAGAGGTGACCACTAAAACAGGTTTGACTGTATAATAGAGGTGACCACTAAAACAGGTTTGACTGTATAAAAGGTGACCACTAACACATGTTTGACTGTATAATAGAGGTGACCACTAACACACGTTTGACTGTAAAATAGAGGTGCCCACTAACACACGTTTGACTGTGTAATAGAGGTGATCACTAACACAGGTTTGACTGTACAATAGAGGTGACCACTAACACACGTTTGACTGTATAATAGAGGTGACCACTAACACAGGTTTGACTGTATAATAGAGGTGACCACTAACACACGTTTGACTGTATAATAGAGGTGACCACTAACACACATTTGACTGTGTAATAGAGGTGACCACTAACACATCTTTGACTGTATAATAGAGGTGACCACTAACACACGTTTGACTGTACAATAGAGGTGACCACTAAAACACGTTTGACTGTATAATAGAGATGACCACTAACACAGGTATTACTGTACAATAGAGGTGACCACTAACACACGTTTGAATGTACAATAGAGGTGACCACTGACACACGTTTGACTGTACAATAGAGGTGACCACTACACACGTTTGACTGTACAATAGAGGTGACCACTAACACACGTTTGACTGTATAATAGAGGTGACAACTAACACATGATTGGCTGTATAATAGAGGTGACCACTAAAACAGGTTTGACTGTATAATAGAGGTGACCACTAAAACAGGTTTGACTGTATAAAAGGTGACCACTAATACAGGTTTGACTGTATAATAGAGGTGACCACTAACACATGTTTGCCTGTATAATAGAGGTGACCACTAACACATGTTTGACTGTATAATAGAGGTGACCGCTAACACACGTTTGACTGTATAATAGAGGTGACCACTAACACACGTTTGACTGTATAATAGAGGTGACCACTAACACACGTTTGACTGTATAATAGAGGTGACCACTAACACACGTTTGACTGTATAATAGAGGTGACCACTAAAACAGGTTTGACTGTATGTATAATAGAGGTGACCACTAACACATGTTTGACTGTATAATAGAGGTGACCACTAACACAAGTTTGACTGTATAATAGAGGTGACCACTAACACACGTTTGACTGTATAATAGAGGTGACCACTAACACACGTTTGACTGTATAATAGAGGTGACCACTAACACACGTTTGACTGTATAATAGAGGTGACCACTAACACAGGTTTGACTGTATAATAGAGGTGACCACTAACACACGTTTGACTGTATAATAGAGGTGACCACTAACACACGTTTGACTGTAAAATAGAGGTGACCACTAACACACGTTTGACTGTGTAATAGAGGTGACCACTAACACAGGTTTGACTGTACAATAGAGGTGACCACTAACACACGTTTGACTGTATAATAGAGGTGACCACTAACACAGGTTTGACTGTATAATAGAGGTGACCACTAACACACGTTTGACTGTATAATAGAGGTGACCACTAACACACGTTTGACTGTATAATAGAGGTGACCACTAACACACGTTTGACTGTATAATAGAGGTGACCACTAACACACGTTTGACTGTATAATAGAGGTGACCACTAAAACACGTTTGACTGTATAATAGAGGTGACCACTAACACAGGTTTGACTGTACAATAGAGGTGACACTAACACACGTTTGATGTGTAATAGAGGTGACCACTAACACAGGTTTGACTGTACAATAGAGGTGACCACTAACACACGTTTGACTGTATAATAGAGGTGACCACTAACACAGGTTTGACTGTATAATAGAGGTGACCACTAACAAACGTTTGACTGTATAATAGAGGTGACCACTAACACACATTTGACTGTGTAATAGAGGTGACCACTAACACATCTTTGACTGTATAATAGAGGTGACCACTAACACATGTTTGACTGTACAATAGAGGTGACCACTAAAACACGTTTGACTGTATAATAGAGGTGACCACTAACACAGGTATTACTGTACAATAGAGGTGACCACTAACACACGTTTGAATGTACAATAGAGGTGACCACTGACACACGTTTGACTGTACAATAGAGGTGACCACTAATACAGGTTTGACTGTATAAAAGGTGACCACTAACACACGTTTGACTATATAATAGAGGTGACCACTAACACACGTTTGACTGTATAATAGAGGTGACCACTAACACACGTTTGACTATATAATAGAGGTGACCACTAACACACGTTTGACTGTATAATAGAGGTGACCACTAACACAGGTTTGACTATACAATAGAGGTGAACACTAACACACGTTTGACTGTACAATAGAGGTGACCACTAACATACGTTTGACTGTATAATAGAGGTGATAACTAACACACGATTGACTGTATAATAGAGGTGACCACTAAAACAGGTTTGACTGTATAATAGAGGTGACCACTAAAACAGGTTTGACTGTATAAAAGGTGACCACTAACACATGTTTGACTGTATAATAGAGGTGACCACTAACACAGGTATTACTGTACAATAGAGGTGACCACTTACACACGTTTGAATGTACAATAGAGGTGACCATTGACACACGTTTGACTGTACAATAGAGGTGACCACTAACACACGTTTGACTGTACAATAGAGGTGACCACTAACACACAATTTGCTGTATAATAGAGGTGACCACTAAAACAGGTTTGACTGTATAATAGAGGTGACCACTAAAACAGGTTTGACTGTATAAAAGGTAACCACTAATACAGGTTTGACTGTATAATAGAGATGACCACTAACACATGTTTGCCTGTATAATAGAGGTGACCACTAACACATGTTTGACTGTATAATAGAGGTGACCACTAACACAAGTTTGACTGTATAATAGAGGTGACCACTAACACACGTTTGACTGTATAATACAGGTGACCACTAACACACGTTTGACTGTATACTAGAGGTGACCACTAACACACGTTTGACTGTATAATAGAGGTGACCACTAACACACGTTTGACTGTACAATAGGTGACCACTAACACACGTTTGACTGTGTAATAGAGGTGACCACTAACACAGGTTTGACTGTACAATAGAGGTGACCACTAACACACGTTTGACTGTATAATAGAGGTGACCACTAACACAGGTTTGACTGTATAATAGAGGTGACCACTAACAAACGTTTGACTGTATAATAAAGGTGACCACTAACACACATTTGACTGTATAATAGAGGTGACCACTAACACACGTTTGACTATATAATAGAGGTGACCACTAACACTCGTTTGACTGTATAATAGAGGTGACCACTAACACACGTTTGACTGTACAATAGAGGTGACCACTAACACACGTTTTACTGTACAATAGAGGTGACCACTAACACACGTTTTACTGTATAATAGAGGTGACAACTAACACACGATTGACTGTATAATAGAGGTGACCACTAAAACAGGTTTGACTGTATAATAGAGGTGACCACTAAAACAGGTTTGACTGTATAAAAGGTGACCACTAACACACGTTTGACTATATAATAGAGGTGACCACTAACACACGTTTGACTGTATAATAGAGGTGACCACTAACACACGTTTGACTATATAATAGAGGTGACCACTAACACACGTTTGACTGTATAATAGAGGTGACTACTAACACAGGTTTGACTATACAATAGAGGTGACCACTAACACACGTTTGACTGTACAATAGAGGTGACCACTAACATACGTTTGACTGTATAATAGAGGTGACAACTAACACACGATTGACTGTATAATAGAGGTGACCACTAAAACAGGTTTGACTGTATAATAGAGGTGACCACTAAAACAGGTTTGACTGTATAAAAGGTGACCACTAACACATATTTGACTGTATAATAGAGGTGACCACTATAACACGTTTGACTGTGTAATAGAGGTTAACACTAACACATGTTTGACTATATAATAGAGGTGACCACTAACACACGTTTGACTGTATAATAGAGGTGACCACTAACACACGTTTGACTGTATAATAGAGGTGACCACTAACACATGTTTGACTGTATAATAGAGGTGATCACTAACACACGTTTGACTGTATAATAGAGGTGACTACTAACACATGTTTGACTGTATAATAGAGGTGACCACTAACACACGTTTGACTGTATAATAAAGGTGATCACTAACACATGTTTGACTGTGTAATAGAGGTGACCACTAACACAGGTTTGACTATATAATAGAGGTGACCACTAACACATGTTTGACAATATAATAGAGGTGACCACTAACACATGTTTGACTGTATAATAGAGGTGACCACTAACACAGGTATTACTGTACAATAGAGGTGACCACTGACACATGTTTGACTATATAATAGAGGTGACCACTAACACACGTTTGACTGTATAATAGAGGTGACCACTAACACAGGTTTGACTGTACAATAGAGGTGACCACTAACACATGTTTGACTGTACAATAGAGGTGACCACTAACATACGTTTGACTGTATAATAGAGGTGACAACTAACACACGATTGACTGTATAATAGAGGTGACCACTAAAACAGGTTTGACTGTATAATAGAGGTGACCACTAAAACAGGTTTGACTGTATAAAAGGTGACCACTAACACATGTTTGACTGTATAATAGAGGTGACCACTATAACACGTTTGACTGTATAATAGAGGTGACCACTAACACATGTTTGACTATATAATAGAGGTGACCACTAACACACGTTTGACTGTATAATAGAGGTGACCACTAACACACGTTTGACTGTATAATAGAGGTGACCACTAACACACGTTTGACTGTACAATAGAGGTGACCACTAACACACGTTTGACTGTACAATAGAGGTGACAACTAACACACGATTGGCTGTATAATAGAGGTGACCACTAAAACAGGTTTGACTGTATAATAGAGGTGACCACTAAAACAGGTTTGACTGTATAAAAGGTGACCACTAATACAGGTTTGACTGTATAATAGAGGTGACCACTAACACACGTTTGACTGTATAATAGAGGTGACCACTAACACACGTTTGACTGTATAATAGAGGTGACCACTAACACATGTTTGACTGTATAATAGAGGTGACCACTAACACACGTTTGACTGTATAATAGAGGTGACTACTAACACACGTTTGACTGTAAAATAGAGGTGCCCACTAACACACATTTGACTGTATAATAGAGGTGACTACTAACACACGTTTGACTGTATAATAGAGGTGACTACTAACACACGTTTGGCTGTATAATAGAGGTGACCACTAACACACATCTGACTGTGTAATAGAGGTGACCACTAACACACGTTTGACTGTATAAAAGAGGTGACCACTAGCACACGTTTGACTGTATAATAGAGGTGACCACTAACACACGTTTGACTGTATAATAGAGGTGACCACTAACACACGTTTGACTATATAATAGAGGTGACCACTAACACACGTTTGACTATATAATAGAGGTGACCACTAACACACGTTTGACTGTATAATAGAGGTGACCACTAACACACGTTTGACTGTATAATAAAGGTGACCACTAACACATGTTTGACTGTATAATAGAGGTGACCACTAACACACATTTGACTGTATAATAGAGGTGACCACTAACACACGTTTGGCTATATAATAGAGGTGACCACTAACACACGTTTGGCTGTATAATAGAGGTGACCACTAACACACGTTTGGCTGTATAATAGAGGTGACCACTAACACACGTTTGACTGTATAATAGGTGACCACTGACACACGTTTGGCTGTATAATAGAGGTGACCACTAACACACGTTTGACTGTATAATAGAGGTGACCACTAACACACGTTTGACTGTATAATAGAGGTGACCACTAACACACGTTTGACTGTATAATAGAGGTGACCACTAACACACGTTTGACTGTATAATAGAGGTGACCACTAACACACGTTTGACTGTATAATAGAGGTGACCACTAACACACGTTTGACTGTATAATAGAGGTGACCACTAACACAAGTTTGGCTGTATAATAGAGGTGACCACTAACACACGTTTGGCTGTATAATAGAGGT
>JABXNX010000022.1:192220-221010 GCA_014843695.1 Archivesica marissinica | reverse complement strand
TATACCATGGGAGGTGCATTACATATACCATGGGAGATGCATTATATATACCATGGGAGGTGCATTATATATACCATGGGAGATGCATTATATATACCATGGGAGATGCATTATATATACCATGGGAGGTGCATTATATATACCATGGGAGATGCATTATATATACCATGGGAGATGCATTATATATACCATGGGAGGTATGCATTATATACCATGGGAGATGCATTATATATACCATGGGAGATGCATTATATATACCATGGGAGGTACATTATATATACCATGGGAGGTGCATTATATATACCATGGGAGATGCATTATATATACCATGGGAGATGCATTATATATACCATGGGAGGTACATTATATATACCATGGGAGGTGCATTACATATACCATGGGAGATGCATTATATATACCATGGGAGGTGCATTATATATACCATGGGAGGTGCATTACATATACCATGGGAGGTGCATTATATATACCATGGGAGGTACATTATATATACCATGGGAGATGCATTATATATACCATGGGAGATGCATTATATATACCATGGGAGGTGCATTATATATACCATGGGAGGTGCATTACATATACCATGGGAGATGCATTATATATACCATGGGAGATGCATTATATATACCATGGGAGATGCATTATATATACCATGGGAGATGCATTATATATACCATGGGAGATGCATTATATATACCATGGGAGATGCATTACATATACCATGGGAGGTGCATTATATATACCATGGGAGGTGCATTATATATACCATGGGAGGTGAATGCATGTATTACCATATATATACGATGGGAGGTGAATGCATGTATTACCATATATATACGATGGGAGGTGAATGCATGTATTACCATATATATACGATGGGAGGTCCTGTGCGGTGATGGATGTACATTCTATAATATGGGTACATTAGACAAGAGGTACAACAATAAATTTTGTATGAAAAACTAATGTACATAGCCAAATAAAATATTTCTTTTTCTCAGAATTTACCATCACTGCCAGTGTCAACAGTTCTAGAAAATCGTGTTGCAAATTCTGAGTAATCATACAGTTTACAAATGTAAACAATATACACACTAATCTATCATCTACAGCTTTCACACTTACCTTGCTTGTAGCGATTTCTACAAAATTAAAATCCTCAAAAATCCCAACAACCTTGGAAAGTAAATCTGCTTTGCACCTGAACAGAACTAAACACAATAATCAACACTGAAATAATAGCTTTTTTCCCAAATATCCTAAACATTCATTATTTCTAGAGTTCACTCTCAATAGACTATTAAAATCCAAGAGTTTCGCTAAGCACAACAAATTAAACTCTCTGAAGTGAAAATCACTGTTGTTACTTTGTTTAAGTATTTAATTATTGAACAAAGAGAGTTCAATTTAATCCCATAGAGACACTGAGAGTACTGTAGATGGCACTCTAACAGCTAGCACATACACTAGCAGAATGCTGAATGAATGAATTGTAGAGCAATTCCATGTAGCAAGTTTATAACACCATCTCTTGTAAACAGCATGTCAGCGGTCCTGTGGGAAGGAGGGAGGGACCTGTGGGAAGGAGGGAGGGACCTGTGGACTGGTTATCATTGGCAAGTCTTCTTATTGGAATTATTGATTCACAGCAAAATGGACTGAAATATGAGATCCAGTCAATAAAATATCTGAGTATTAACAGCATGGCAAATTCTTGTGCAAGCACAGAGTGGGGAACATTCTAATACTATCCCGCAGAGCAAAATATTCATGCAAGCCCAGTGAGGTAAACTCATGCAAGCCCAAAGCGAGGCAAAAAACTCATTGAAGCCCAGAGTGAGTCATAGCCTACTTATTGTTAACTACAAAATACATTTCTGGGTACTGTAAATGCATGGATACCTTTTTTTTTGAGTATTCAGCTAGCAAGACAATTACTTGATGTAGTAAATTAGTAGTGGAGTCGAGTAGTCGTGAGAAAGAATAGTCTCCCCTGATGTTACTTTCATCCATTGTCTAACCGATCATATTTCAGTATTTATTCAACTGCAGATTACTGCACCTCAATTCAATGTACAATAGAGTACTTACAACCAACTACATGTAAGTATTCATTCCATAAATTGAAGTTACTTTCTTATTGATTCTTCCCCTTTACGGTCAAATCACACAACCATTTAGGAAGAAGTCGAAAATGGATTCACCATGGCAACCATTTTGAATATTGAATCGGAAACAATTTTAGCTAGCATTGATCTACTAGTTTGGCACCAAGATTTATCTGAATAGGCCTAGCTGTTTCAATGGAGATGTTGTTTGAATGAAATTGTGAACATACGCACGCATGGCGGCCGACTGACCTATGGAGCGAGATATCTAGCTATTGCTATTTTAATTGTGAACATACGCACACACGGCGGCCGACTGACCTATGGAGCAAGATATCTAGCTATTGCTATTTTAATTGTGAACATACGCAAGCATGGTGGCCGACTGACCTATGGAGCGAGATATCTAGCTATTGCTATTTTAATTGTGAACATACGCACACACGGCGGCCGACTGACCTATGGAGCAAGATATCTAGCTATTGCTATTTTAATTGTGAACATACGCACGCACGGCGGCCGACTGACCTATGGAGCGAGATATTTAGCTATTGCTATTTTAATTGTGAACATACGCAAGCATGGCGGCCGACTGACCTATGGAGCGAGATATCTAGCTATTGCTATTTTAATTGTGAACATACGCACACACGGCGGCCGACTGACCTATGGAGCGAGATATCTAGCTATTGCTATTTTAATTGTGAACATATGCAAGCATGGCGGCCGACTGACCTATGGAGCGAGATATCTAGCTATTGCTATTTTAATTGTGAACATACGCACACACGGCGGCCGACTGACCTATGGAGCGAGATATCTAGCTATTGCTATTTTAATTGTGAACATACGCAAGCATGGCGGCCGACTGACCTATGGAGCGAGATATCTAGCTATTGCTATTTTAATTGTGAACATACGCAAGCATGGCGGCCGACTGACCTATGGAGCGAGATATCTAGCTATTGCTATTTTAATTGTGAACATACGCAAGCATGGTGGCCGACTGACCTATGGAGCGAGATATCTAGCTATTGCTATTTTAATTGTGAACATACGCACGCACGGCGGCCGACTGACCTATGGAGCGAGATATCTAGCTATTGCTATTTTAATTGTGAACATACGCACGCACGGCGGCCGACTGACCTATGGAGCGAGATATCTAGCTATTGCTATTTTAATTGTGAACATACGCAAGCATGGTGGCCGACTGACCTATGGAGCGAGATATCTAGCTATTGCTATTTTAATTGTGAACATACGCACGCATGGCGGCCGACTGACCTATGGAGCAAGATATCTAGCTATTGCTATTTTAAGATCTTTGATCACCATGACATTTAACACAGAGAAACACATGTTGTGTCCTGTTGATAGGCCAAGTAGAGTTAAATCTTCAACCTCCGATTAAACAGTGATAGATCAGTATATCACAGGTAAATAGATAATGACCTGTAGGAATTGTTGAAATAAAGAACATCTTTAGCATGCCATGTTATTTTTTGGGCACCATTATAGCTAGTTTTATCTTCCCGATGACAAATGAAAGGATGGGGAAGTCATGCATTATGTACAGGGAGGGACTAATCTGATTGGAAACAAGGATGTTCAGGGTTGTGATCAGAAAAATTTTGAAAACAGAGGAACTCTGACAAAATACTGAAAAAACGAGGACCACCCCAACCTAAAAAATGAAAAATTCTTATTTATGAACAGCTTAAGACAAAATCTGACAATATTTATTTCCAAGAATTTGACCAAAACAGAGGAAATCCTTTAAATGGATGTTAGAGAAGACATCTACAGTTCAAACTGTCCTTATAGACCATCTCCATATAAAGTCCACCCAGTAAAAACCTGCCTCTATATAACATTGCTTTGCTCCCACATAAAGCCATTATCCACACTTTTACCATGGCAAAAATGCGTAGCGCCGCATCTGATCAGGATCTATGTTGTTTGTTATTGGCTCCACTATCTGAATAACAAATAGCATAGAGCCTAATCAGATGGTACATTCTCTGTCGTCTGATCTGGCTCTATGCTGTTTGCAAAACAAATGCCAGCACAGTAAGGGTTAAACCAGACGTGGCTATTGTATCTCCATACATGTGGCAGTAACTTGCCTAACATAATGGATTTGTCAGCATAGCTACCCCACCTACATATAGGTTACTGGTCATATAGCACTATGTTAATGTGACATATATTATAGATATAATGCACTATGTTAATGTGACATATATTATGCACTATGTTGATCTGACATATAGTATGCACTATGTTAATCTGACATATATTATAGATAGTATGCACTATGTTAATCTGACATATATAATGCACTATGTTAATCTGACATATATAATGCACTATGTTAATCTGACATATAGTATGCACTATGTTAATCTGACATATATTATAGATAGTATGCACTATGTTAATCTGACATATATAATGCACTATGTTAATCTGACATATATAATGCACTATGTTAATCTGACATATATAATGCACTATGTTGATCTGACATATATAATGCACTATGTTAATCTGACATATATTATAGATATTATGCACTGTTAATCTGACATATATTATGCACTATGTTAATCTGACATATATTATGCACTATGTTGATCTGACATATATTATGCACTATGTTAATCTGACATATAGTATGCACTATGTTAATCTGACATATATTATAGATATTATGCACTGTTAATCTGACATATTATGTACTGTTAATCTGACATATATTATAGATATTATGCACTGTTAATCTGACATATAGTATGCACTATGTTAATCTGACATATAGTATGCACTATGTTGATCTGACATATATTATGCACTATGTTAATCTGACATATATTATAGATATTATGCACTGTTAATCTGACATATTATGTACTGTTAATCTGACATATATTATGCACTATGTTAATCTGACATATATTATGCACTATGTTGATCTGACAGATATAATGCACTATGTTGATCTGACATATATTATGCACTATGTTAATCAGACATATATTATGTACTGTTAATCTGACATATATTATGCACTATGTTAATCTGACATATATTATGTACTATTAATCTGACATATATTATGCACTGTTAATCTGACATATATTATGCACTGTTAATCTGACATATATTATGTACTGTTAATCTGACATATATTATGTACTGTTAATCTGACATATATTATGCACTGTTAATCTGACATATATTATGCACTGTTAATCTGACATATATTATGTACTATTAATCTGACATATACTATGCACTATGTTAATCTGACATATACTATGCACTATGTTGATCTGACATATACTATGCACTATGTTGATCTGACATATACTATGCACTATGTTGATCTGACATATACTATGCACTATGTTGATCTGACATATACTATGCACTATGTTGATCTGACATATACTATGCACTATGTTGATCTGACATATACTATGCACTATGTTGATCTGACATATACTATGCACTATGTTAATCTGACATATACTATGCACTATGTTAATCTGACATATACTATGCACTATGTTGATCTGACATATATTATAGATAGTATGCACTATGTTAATCTGACATATACTATGCACTATGTTAATCTGACATATACTATGCACTATGTTGATCTGACATATACTATGCACTATGTTAATCTGACATATATTATGCACTATGTTGATCTGACATATATTGTGCACTATGTTAATCTGACATATATTATGCACTATGTTGATCTGACATATATTATGCACTATGTTAATCTGACATATATTATGCACTATGTTAATCTGACATATATTATGTACTGTTAATCTGACATATATTATGCACTATGTTAATCTGACATATATTATGTACTGTTAATCTGACATATATTATGTACTGTTAATCTGACATATATTATGCACTATGTTAATCTGACATATATTATGTACTGTTAATCTGACATATATTATGTACTGTTAATCTGACATATATTATGTTTCAGCTTGTATGACTATTACTGTGTCAATATATACAGTCAAACCTATGTTAGTGGTCACCACATAGAATCTGGACACTGGCTGCATAATACATGTTGGCTGCTTATAGCAGCCAACATGTATTATGCAGCCAGTGTCCAGTTTCCCAATATGTTGTTTTGGTATACAGTTGACCTCTATTAAGCAGCCACCTGTGCTGAGCAGCCACTTTCTGTGATTCCCTTGGTTGGCTGCTTAAGACAGGTCTGCTTGTATATGGGAAGGGATAATGACACGAAGATGCTCCAATCTAAGTGGGGCTGGATTAACCCGAGAACACAAGTCCTAATCCAGTCAACAAACACCTATTTCTAGCATTCATGCTAGATATCTATCTATGCAGACATGTTTCACTTGACCCGTTTTGAACATAATACCTGTCGCCTGAGCCCATGAATTAAGTATCAAGCCCTTTATACACAGATCTGCACCCAAAATCAAATTAATGGAAACACAGTGTGTTTATAGTCAAATGGTAAACAAAAAATCTTTGAACCAGGAAAACATCAATACCTGCCCAGACAAATTTAAGCAAAAACTGATCATGCAACACCAGTTTCACTGCAACTGTCCATTGTTTTCTATTGGATTATCCAGAGGGAATTCAATTAAGTTTGCTGGAAAGCAGTAATAAATCTTCAGCAATCACTCTGGATTCATTTAGTACCCAAGCTATTGATAAGCGGGATCAAGTTGCCAGGGCACCAGTAATTAATTACCATCGTTGCAGACTGCGTTACCAACCAAACTAGGAATATAGTCAGTTACTTCACAAATAAGGTGTATGCCTTTTCCAGTTCATCCTAAACCAGCAAATCATATCACAGTTGAAATTCAAAATATAGTTTTTTCCTGCTCATGTTCAACTCAAAATCAATGAATATGATTGGATGATGGATTTCATACATACATGTGGTATACTCATCTGCAGCCAATCATAATGCCCAAGACAAAGAGAAATAATTAGGTGAATTTCATAAATGTATTCAGATGCTATCACAATGCTTGAGATCAAATGGAAACCAATCGCAATGCTGGAGATCAAATGGAAACCAATCGCAATGCTTGTGATAAAATGGAAACCAATCGCAATGCTTGTGATCAAATGGAAACCAATCGCAATGCTTGTGATCAAATGGAAACCAATCGCAATGCTGGAGATCAAATGGAAACCAATCGCAATGCGTGTGATCAAATGGAAACCAATCGCAATTCTGGAGATCAAATGGAAACCAATCGCAATGCTGGAGATCAAATGGAAACCAATCGCAATGCTGGAGATCAAATGGAAACCAATCGCAATGCTGGAGTTCAAATGGAAACCAATCGCAATGCTGGAGATCAAATGGAAACCAATCGCAATGCTGGAGATCAAATGGAAACCAATCGCAATGCTTGTGATCAAATGGAAACCAATCGCAATGCTGGAGATCAAATGGAAACCAATTGCAATGCTGGAGATCAAATGGAAACCAATCACAATGCTGGAGATCAAATGGAAACCAATCGCAATGCTTGTGATCAAATGGAAACCAATCGCAATGCTTGTGATCAAATGGAAACCAATCGCAATGCTGGAGATCAAATGGAAACCAATCGCAATGCGTGTGATCAAATGGAAACCAATCGCAATTCTGGAGATCAAATGGAAACCAATCGCAATGCTGGAGATCAAATGGAAACCAATCGCAATGCTGGAGATCAAATGGAAACCAATCGCAATGCTGGAGTTCAAATGGAAACCAATCGCAATGCTGGAGATCAAATGGAAACCAATCGCAATGCTGGAGATCAAATGGAAACCAATCGCAATGCTTGTGATCAAATGGAAACCAATCGCAATGCTGGAGATCAAATGGAAACCAATTGCAATGCTGGAGATCAAATGGAAACCAATCACAATGCTGGAGATCAAATGGAAACCAATCGCAATGCTTGTGATCAAATGGAAACCAATCGCAATGCTTGTGATCAAATGGAAACCAATCGCAATGCTGGAGATCAAATGGAAACCAATCACAATGCTGGAGAACAAATGGAAACCAATCGCAATGCTGGAAATCAAATGGAAACCAATCGCAATGCTGGAGTTCAAATGGAAACCAATCGCAATGCTGGAGATCAAATGGAAACCAATCGCAATGCTGGAGATCAAATGGAAACCAATCGCAATGCTTGTGATCAAATGGAAACCAATCGCAATGCTGGAGATCAAATGGAAACCAATCGCAATGCTGGAGATCAAATGGAAACCAATCGCAATGCTGGAGTTCAAATGGAAACCAATCGCAATGCTTGTGATCAAATGGAAACCAATCACAATGCTTGTGATCAAATGGAAACCAATCGCAATGCTGGAGATCAAATGGAAACCAATCACAATGCTGGAGAACAAATGGAAACCAATCGCAATGCTGGAAATCAAATGGAAACCAATCGCAATGCTGGAGATCAAATGGAAACCAATCGCAATGCTGGAGATCAAATGGAAACCAATCGCAATGCTGGAGATCAAATGGAAATCAATCGCAATGATTAGTTTATACAAATTTATTTTAGCTCGATTGCGAAACAAGTTCTTATAACTTATGCTAATCACTCTCGAGACCTCATTCCTGATGGAATCCATCGCCACGAGGGAGAGAGAAGAGGCATGTGGAATTTAAATGCCTTGCCTAAGGACACAATCGTAACAGCTCCAGCGGGGCTCGAACTCCGGGCCTTTCGCACGTGAAGCGAACGCGCTACCACTGAGCTATCACGACTTCCACAGTCGCAATGATTGTGATCAAATGGAAACCAATCGCAATGCTGGAGATCAAATGGAAACCAATCCCAATGCTGGAGATCAAATGGAAACCAATCGCAATGCTGGAGATCAAATGGAAACCAATCGTAATGCTGGAGATCAAATGGAAACCAATCGCAATGCTGGAGATCAAATGGAAACCAATCACAATGCTGGAGATCAAATAGAAACCAATCGCATTGCTTGTGATCAAATGGAAACCAATCGCAATGCTGGAGATCAAATGGATACCAATCACAATGCTGGAGATCAAATGGAAACCAATCACAATGCTTGTGATCAAATGGAAACCAATCGCAATGCTTGTGATCAAATGGAAACCAATCGCAATGCTGGAGATCAAATGGAAACCAATCGCAATGCTGGAGATCAAATGGAAACCAATCGCAATGATGGAGATCAAATGGAAACCAATCGCAATGCTGGAGATCAAATGGAAACCAAACGCAATGCTGGAGATCAAATGGAAACCAATCGTAATGCTGGAGATCAAATGGAAACCAATCGCAATGCTAAGATCAAGAGAACTTATTGGATATATTTGTCAAATACCTCATCTGCAGCCAATCCAAATGCTTGAGACCAAGTGAAATGATTGGATGAATTTAACACTTGTACTCAGAAGCAGCTAATCAGAATGCTTGAGATCATGGAAATGTCAATATGCTATACATTTGTGCCAAGTTATTCAAAATCATTCAATTAGTTGAAGAGATATTGATCAGACAGAGAGAGACAGATGAGTAATAATTTCTACCTCACACACACATTATCTAAATGACTGCGGGCTCTAGGACACAGAAATTAAGGAAAAAATCATATTAAAAACATTCTCACTTATATAAAGACATAGGCTTATATGAACTAGTTTTCTATAGTGGACTTATATGCACTAACTTATATATGAACTAGGCTTTTTTGACCTAGGCTTCTTTGAACTGTGATTATATGAACTAGGCTTATATGATACAGTATTCCTATGCATATGGCAGTTATCTACTTATCATGATCAATGGATAATGATGTTGAGAGGCGGGTCTATGTGGGATTGGATAATGATGTTGAGAGGCGGGTCTATGTGGGAATGGATAATGATGTTGAGAGGCAGGTCTATGTGGGATTGGATAATGATGTTGAGAGGCGGGTCTATGTGGGAATGGATAATGATGTTGAGAGGCGGGTCTATGTGGGAATGGATAATGATGTTGAGAGGCGGGTCTATGTGGGATTGGATAATGATGTTGAGAGGCGGGTCTATGTGGGATTGGATAATGATGTTGAGAGGCGGGTCTATGTGGGAATGGAATATGGTGTTGAGAGGCGGGTCTATGTGGGAATGGATAATGATGGAATGGATAATGATGTTGAGAGGCAGGTCTATGTGGGAATGGAATATGGTGTTGAGGGGAGTGGGAATGGATAATGGTATTGAGGGGAGTGTCTATGTTGGAATGGAATATGGTGTTGAGGGGTGGGTCTATGTGGGAATGGATAATGGTATTGAGGAGTGGGTCTATGTGGGAATGGATAATGATATTAAGGGGTGGGTCTATGTGGGAATGGATAATGGTATTGAGGGGTGGGTCTATGTGGGAATGGATAATGGTATTGAGGGGAGTGTCTATGTTGGAATGGAATATGGTGTTGAGGGGTGGGTCTATGTGGGAATGGATAATGGTATTGAGGGGTGGGTCTATGTGGGAATGGATAATGATATTAAGGGGTGGGTCTATGTGGGAATGGATAATGGTATTGAGGGATGGGTCTATGTGGGAATGGATAATGGTATTGAGGGGTGGGTCTATGTGGAAATGGATAATGATGTTGAGAGGTGGGTCTATGTGGGAATGGATAATGGTATTGAGGGGTGGGTCTATGTGGTAATGGATAATGGTATTGAGGGGTGGGTCTATGTGGAAATGAATAATGGCATTGAGAGGCGGGGAATGCTTAATTAGCATTTGTTTAGTAACAAACAACAAATGAAAAAAAATGTGGATATATATAAATAGCTGCAATTCATTGCACATCTGTTTCACGGGTAGATATAGTGTATTTGTTTCACATTATCTGCAACAGAAGGAATGTTTGTTTTTGCACAGTTTCATGACAAGTTGAAGTGTAAATGGTTATAGCTGTACAATAAAATGTGCATGTTCTTGGAAATGAGGCAAACACATGAGAATATTGTACTACAGCAGGTAATTACCAGAACATGGAACGCAGCACTTTTTAACCCTGTACCACATACTCAAGTGTAAATATCCACCAGTAAATGATTTGCATTTAGGGGGGGGGGGGGGGAGAGTAAAAATCAAAGAAATCGTTAATATCACTTGAAATATATGGAAAAATATTTCACCCAAATATTGACTCAACAATTAGGAGTGCATGTTTTAAAACATTATCCTGGTCAAAGAATCGACTCACTGTACTTGAAAGATAGATTACTCAAGTTGATTATTTCACAATGAAACCCCTACATTTCTGGAAGACAGTTTGGAGCATAATTTACACAAGACAGTAAGCGTATTCACAATGGAAAGCAAAACCTTAGTAGTATGCATGGTAGTCTGATCGTGACAAATTGTTATGGACATATGATTCATAAACAGAGCAGCATAATCATATTGAACTTTCTATTCCTTTATGCTGACAAGAGATTTATAACCTTTTTGCATGGAAGTTGTGTTGATTTGTCTGTAAACTGTATGTTTTGTCCTGTAAACTGTATGTTTTGTCCTGTAAACTGTATGTTTTGTCCTGTAAACTGTATGTTTTGCCCTGTAAACTGTATGTTTTGCCCTGTAAACTGTATGTTTTGCACTGTAAACTGTATGTTTTGCACTGTAAGCTGTATGTTTCGCACTGTAAACTGTATGTTTTGCACTGTAAACTGTAATGATTCCGTGTAAACTGCATGTTTTGCACTGTAAACTGTAATGATTCCATGTAAACTGTATGTTTTGCACTGTAAACTGTAATGATTCCATGTAAACTGTATGTTTTGCCCTGTAAACTGTAATGATTCCATGTAAACTGTATGTTTTGCCCTGTAAACTGTAATGATTCCATGTAAACTGTATGTTTTGCACTGTAAACTGTATGTTTTGCCCTGTAAACTGTAATGATTCCATGTAAACTGTATGTTTTGCCCTGTAAACTGTAATGATTCCATGTAAACTGTATGTTTTGCACTGTAAACTGTATGTTTTGCACTGTAAACTGTAATGATTCCATGTAAACTGTATGTTTTGCACTGTAAACTGTATGTTTTGCACTGTAAACTGTAATGATTCCATGTAAACTGTAATGATTCCGTGTAAACTGTATGTTTTGCACTGTAAACTGTATGTTTTGCACTGTAAACTGTAATGATTCCGTGTAAACTGTATGTTTTGCACTGTAAACTGTATGTTTTGCACTGTAAACTGTAATGATTCCATGTAAACTGTAATGATTCCGTGTAAACTGCATGTTTTGCACTGTAAACTGTATGTTTTGCACTGTAAACTGTAATGATTCCATGTAAACTGTATGTTTTGCACTGTAAACTGTATGTTTTGCCCTGTAAACTGTAATGATTCCATGTAAACTATATGTTTTGCCCTGTAAACTGTATGTTTTGCCCTGTAAACTGTAATGATGCCATGTAAACTGTATGTTTTGCCCTGTAAACTGTAATGATTCCATGTAAACTGTATGTTTTGCACTGTAAACTGTAATGATTCCATGTAAACTGTATGTTTTGCACTGTAAACTGTAATGATTCCATGTAAACTGTATGTTTTGCACTGTAAACTGTATGTTTTGCACTGTAAACTGTAATGATTCCATGTAAACTGTATGTTTTGCACTGTAAACTGTAATGATTCCATGTAAACTGTATGTTTTGCACTGTAAACTGTAATGATTCCATGTAAACTGTATGTTTTGCACTGTAAACTGTATGTTTTGCACTGTAAACTGTAATGATTCCATGTAAACTGTATGTTTTGCACTGTAAACTGTAATGATTCCATGTAAACTGTATGTTTTGCACTGTAAACTGTAATGATTCCATGTAAACTGTATGTTTTGCACTGTAAACTGTATGTTTTGCACTGTAAACTGTAATGATTCCTGTAAACTGCATGTTTTGCCCTGTAAACTGTATGTTTTGCACTGTAAACTGTAATGCTTCAGTGTAAACTGCATGTTTTGCCCTGTAAACTGTATGTTTTGCCCTGTAAACTGTAATGCTTCCGTGTAAACTGTATGTTTTGCCCTGTAAACTGTATTGTTTTGTCCTGTAAACTGTAATGCTTCCCTGTAAACTGTATTGTTTTGTCCTGTAAACTGTAATGCTTCCCTGTAAACTGTATTGTTTTGTCCTGTAAACTGTAATGCTTCCCTGTAAACTGTATTGTTTTGTCCTGTAAACTGTAATGCTTCCCTGTAAACTGTATTGTTTTGTCCTGTAAACTGTAATGCTTCCCTGTAAACTGTATTGTTTTGTCCTGTAAACTGTAATGCTTCCCTGTAAACTGTATTGTTTTGTCCTGTAAACTGTAATGCTTCCCTGTAAACTGTATTGTTTTGTCCTGTAAACTGTAATGCTTCCCTGTAAACTGTATTGTTTTGTCCTGTAAACTGTAATGCTTCCCTGTAAACTGTATTGTTTTGTCCTGTAAACTGTAATGCTTCCCTGTAAACTGTATTGTTTTGTCCTGTAAACTGTAATGCTTCCCTGTAAACTGTATTGTTTTGTCCTGTAAACTGTAATGCTTCCTGTAAACTGTATTGTTTTGTCCTGTAAACTGTAATGCTTCCTGTAAACTGTATTGTTTTGCTCTCAGTCTCTTTCTGTATTTTTGTTCTTCAAATGAAAGAAGAATTTGAATTTGAAATCTATCACAATTGTAACTATGCAAAGTCACCTGTTACAAATTAAATGCCGATTGTGTAAAATAACCAGATATTGTTTTTGAAAAAACAAAACGCATGCCTCCCCACAATAGTGTTGCATCAGTGGAGTAATGAAACAGTCAAACCTGTCTCAAGCAGCCAGCCAAGGGAATCACAGAAAGTGGCTGCTTAGCACAGATAGCTGCTTATTATAGAGCAATAAATGTTTAATAAAGTAACATATTGGTAATCTGATAACTGGCTGCTTAATGCAGGTTGGCAATTTAATAGAAGTGACCACTAACACACGTTTGACTGTATTATAGAGGTGACCACTAACACACGTTTGACTATATAATAGAGGTGACCACTAACACACGTTTGACTGTATAATAGAGGTGACCACTAACACACGTTTGACTGTATAATAGAGGTGACCACTAACACACATTTGACTGTATAATAGAGGTGACCACTAACACACATTTGACTGTATAATAGAGGTGACCACTAACACACGTTTGACTGTATAATAGAAGTGACCACTAACACAGGTTTGACTGTACAATAGAGGTGACCACTAACACACGTTTGACTGTATAATAGAGGTGATAACTAACACACGATTGACTGTATAATAGAGGTGACCACTAAAACAGGTTTGACTGTATAATAGAGGTGACCACTAAAACAGGTTTGACTGTATAAAAGGTGACCACTAACACATGTTTGACTGTATAATAGAGGTGACCACTAACACACGTTTGACTGTAAAATAGAGGTGCCCACTAACACACGTTTGACTGTGTAATAGAGGTGATCACTAACACAGGTTTGACTGTACAATAGAGGTGACCACTAACACACGTTTGACTGTATAATAGAGGTGACCACTAACACACGTTTGACTGTATAATAGAGGTGACCACTAACAAACGTTTGACTGTATAATAGAGGTGACCACTAACACTCATTTGACTGTGTAATAGAGGTGACCACTAACACATCTTTGACTGTATAATAGAGGTGACCACTAACACACGTTTGACTGTACAATAGAGGTGACCACTAAAACACGTTTGACTGTATAATAGAGATGACCACTAACACAGGTATTACTGTACAATAGAGGTGACCACTAACACACGTTTGAATGTACAATAGAGGTGACCACTGACACACGTTTGACTGTACAATAGAGGTGACCACTACACACGTTTGACTGTACAATAGAGGTGACCACTAACACACGTTTGACTGTATAATAGAGGTGACAACTAACACATGATTGGCTGTATAATAGAGGTGACCACTAAAACAGGTTTGACTGTATAATAGAGGTGACCACTAAAACAGGTTTGACTGTATAAAAGGTGACCACTAATACAGGTTTGACTGTATAATAGAGATGACCACTAACACATGTTTGCCTGTATAATAGAGGTGACCACTAACACATGTTTGACTGTATAATAGAGGTGACCGCTAACACACGTTTGACTGTATAATAGAGGTGACCACTAACACACGTTTGACTGTAAAATAGAGGTGCCCACTAACACACGTTTGACTGTGTAATAGAGGTGACCACTAACACAGGTTTGACTGTACAATAGAGGTGACCACTAACACACGTTTGACTGTATAATAGAGGTGACCACTAACACAGGTTTGACTGTATAATAGAGGTGACCACTAACAAACGTTTGACTGTATAATAGAGGTGACCATTAACACACATTTGACTGTATAATAGAGGTGACCACTAACACACGTTTGACTATATAATAGAGGTGACCACTAACACACGTTTGACTGTATAATAAAGGTGATCACTAACACATGTTTGACTGTGTAATAGAGGTGACCACTAACACAGGTTTGACTATATAATAGAGGTGACCACTAACACATGTTTGACAATATAATAGAGGTGACCACTAACACATGTTTGACTGTATAATAGAGGTGACCACTAACACAGGTATTACTGTACAATAGAGGTGACCACTAACACATGTTTGACTGTATAATAGAGGTGACCACTAACACAGGTATTACTGTACAATAGAGGTGACCACTTACACACGTTTGAATGTACAATAGAGGTGACCATTGACACACGTTTGACTGTACAATAGAGGTGACCACTAACACACGTTTGACTGTACAATAGAGGTGACCACTAACACACAATTGGCTGTATAATAGAGGTGACCACTAAAACAGGTTTGACTGTATAATAGAGGTGACCACTAAAACAGGTTTGACTGTATAAAAGGTAACCACTAATACAGGTTTGACTGTATAATAGAGATGACCACTAACACATGTTTGCCTGTATAATAGAGGTGACCACTAACACATGTTTGACTGTATAATAGAGGTGACCACTAACAAACGTTTGACTGTATAATAGAGGTGACCACTAACACACATTTGACTGTGTAATAGAGGTGACCACTAACACATCTTTGACTGTATAATAGAGGTGACCACTAACACATGTTTGACTGTACAATAGAGGTGACCACTAAAACACGTTTGACTGTATAATAGAGGTGACCACTAACACAGGTATTACTGTACAATAGAGGTGACCACTAACACACGTTTGAATGTACAATAGAGGTGACCACTGACACACGTTTGACTGTACAATAGAGGTGACCACTAATACAGGTTTGACTGTATAAAAGGTGACCACTAACACACGTTTGACTATATAATAGAGGTGACCACTAACACACGTTTGACTGTATAATAGAGGTGACCACTAACACACGTTTGACTATATAATAGAGGTGACCACTAACACACGTTTGACTGTATAATAGAGGTGACCACTAACACAGGTTTGACTATACAATAGAGGTGAACACTAACACACGTTTGACTGTACAATAGAGGTGACCACTAACATATGTTTGACTGTATAATAGAGGTGATAACTAACACACGATTGACTGTATAATAGAGGTGACCACTAAAACAGGTTTGACTGTATAATAGAGGTGACCACTAAAACAGGTTTGACTGTATAAAAGGTGACCACTAACACATGTTTGACTGTATAATAGAGGTGACCACTAACACAGGTATTACTGTACAATAGAGGTGACCACTTACACACGTTTGAATGTACAATAGAGGTGACCATTGACACACGTTTGACTGTACAATAGAGGTGACCACTAACACACGTTTGACTGTACAATAGAGGTGACCACTAACACACAATTGGCTGTATAATAGAGGTGACCACTAAAACAGGTTTGACTGTATAATAGAGGTGACCACTAAAACAGGTTTGACTGTATAAAAGGTAACCACTAATACAGGTTTGACTGTATAATAGAGATGACCACTAACACATGTTTGCCTGTATAATAGAGGTGACCACTAACACATGTTTGACTGTATAATATAGGTGACCACTAACACAAGTTTGACTGTATAATAGAGGTGACCACTAACACACGTTTGACTGTATAATACAGGTGACCACTAACACACGTTTGACTGTATACTAGAGGTGACAACTAACACACGTTTGACTGTATAATAGAGGTGACCACTAACACACGTTTGACTGTACAATAGGTGACCACTAACACACGTTTGACTGTGTAATAGAGGTGACCACTAACACAGGTTTGACTGTACAATAGAGGTGACCACTAACACACGTTTGACTGTATAATAGAGGTGACCACTAACACAGGTTTGACTGTATAATAGAGGTGACCACTAACAAACGTTTGACTGTATAATAAAGGTGACCACTAACACACATTTGACTGTATAATAGAGGTGACCACTAACACACGTTTGACTATATAATAGAGGTGACCACTAACACTCGTTTGACTGTATAATAGAGGTGACCACTAACACACGTTTGACTGTACAATAGAGGTGACCACTAACACACGTTTTACTGTACAATAGAGGTGACCACTAACACACGTTTTACTGTATAATAGAGGTGACAACTAACACACGATTGACTGTATAATAGAGGTGACCACTAAAACAGGTTTGACTGTATAATAGAGGTGACCACTAACACACATCTGACTGTGTAATAGAGGTGACCACTAACACACGTTTGACTGTATAAAAGAGGTGACCACTAGCACACGTTTGACTGTATAATAGAGGTGACCACTAACACACGTTTGACTGTATAATAGAGGTGACCACTAACACACGTTTGACTATATAATAGAGGTGACCACTAACACACGTTTGACTATATAATAGAGGTGACCACTAACACACGTTTGACTGTATAATAGAGGTGACCACTAACACACGTTTGACTGTATAATAAAGGTGACCACTAACACATGTTTGACTGTATAATAGAGGTGACCACTAACACACATTTGACTGTATAATAGAGGTGACCACTAACACACGTTTGGCTATATAATAGAGGTGACCACTAACACACGTTTGGCTGTATAATAGAGGTGACCACTAACACACGTTTGGCTGTATAATAGAGGTGACCACTAACACACGTTTGACTGTATAATAGGTGACCACTGACACACGTTTGGCTGTATAATAGAGGTGACCACTAACACACGTTTGACTGTATAATAGAGGTGACCACTAACACACGTTTGACTGTATAATAGAGGTGACCACTAACACACGTTTGACTGTATAATAGAGGTGACCACTAACACACGTTTGACTGTATAATAAAGGTGACCACTAACACATGTTTGACTGTATAATAGAGGTGACCACTAACACACATTTGACTGTATAATAGAGGTGACCACTAACACACGTTTGGCTATATAATAGAGGTGACCACTAACACACGTTTGGCTGTATAATAGAGGTGACCACTAACACACGTTTGGCTGTATAATAGAGGTGACCACTAACACACGTTTGACTGTACAATAGAGGTGACCACTAACATACGTTTGACTGTATAATAGAGGTGATAACTAACACACGATTGACTGTATAATAGAGGTGACCACTAAAACAGGTTTGACTGTATAATAGAGGTGACCACTAAAACAGGTTTGACTGTATAAAAGGTGACCACTAACACATGTTTGACTGTATAATAGAGGTGACCACTAACACACGTTTGACTGTAAAATAGAGGTGCCCACTAACACACGTTTGACTGTGTAATAGAGGTGATCACTAACACAGGTTTGACTGTACAATAGAGGTGACCACTAACACACGTTTGACTGTATAATAGAGGTGACCACTAACACACGTTTGACTGTATAATAGAGGTGACCACTAACAAACGTTTGACTGTATAATAGAGGTGACCACTAACACACATTTGACTGTGTAATAGAGGTGACCACTAACACATCTTTGACTGTATAATAGAGGTGACCACTAACACACGTTTGACTGTACAATAGAGGTGACCACTAAAACACGTTTGACTGTATAATAGAGATGACCACTAACACAGGTATTACTGTACAATAGAGGTGACCACTAACACACGTTTGAATGTACAATAGAGGTGACCACTGACACACGTTTGACTGTACAATAGAGGTGACCACTAACACGTTTGACTGTACAATAGAGGTGACCACTAACACACGTTTGACTGTATAATAGAGGTGACAACTAACACATGATTGGCTGTATAATAGAGGTGACCACTAAAACAGGTTTGACTGTATAATAGAGGTGACCACTAAAACAGGTTTGACTGTATAAAAGGTGACCACTAATACAGGTTTGACTGTATAATAGAGATGACCACTAACACATGTTTGCCTGTATAATAGAGGTGACCACTAACACATGTTTGACTGTATAATAGAGGTGACCGCTAACACACGTTTGACTGTACAATAGAGGTGACAACTAACACACGTTTGACTGTATAATAGAGGTGACAACTAACACACGATTGGCTGTATAATAGAGGTGACCACTAAAACAGGTTTGACTGTATAATAGAGGTGACCACTAAAACAGGTTTGACTGTATAAAAGGTGACCACTAATACAGGTTTGACTGTATAATAGAGGTGACCACTAACACACGTTTGACTGTATAATAGAGGTGACCATTAACACACATTTGACTGTATAATAGAGGTGACCACTAACACACGTTTGACTATATAATAGAGGTGACCACTAACACACGTTTGACTGTATAATAAAGGTGATCACTAACACATGTTTGACTGTGTAATAGAGGTGACCACTAACACAGGTTTGACTATATAATAGAGGTGACCACTAACACATGTTTGACAATATAATAGAGGTGACCACTAACACATGTTTGACTGTACAATAGAGGTGACCACTAACACACGTTTTACTGTACAATAGAGGTGACCACTAACACACGTTTTACTGTATAATAGAGGTGACAACTAACACACGATTGACTGTATAATAGAGGTGACCACTAAAACAGGTTTGACTGTATAATAGAGGTGACCACTAAAACAGGTTTGACTGTATAAAAGGTGACCACTAACACACGTTTGACTATATAATAGAGGTGACCACTAACACACGTTTGACTGTATAATAGAGGTGACCACTAACACAGTTTGACTGTATAATAGAGGTGACCACTAACACACGTTTGACTATATAATAGAGGTGACCACTAACACACGTTTGACTGTATAATAGAGGTGACCACTAACACAGGTTTGACTGTACAATAGAGGTGACCACTAACACACGTTTGACTGTATAATAGAGGTGACCACTAACATACGTTTGACTGTATAATAGAGGTGACCACTAACACACGTTTGACTGTATAATAGAGGTGACCACTAAAACAGGTTTGACTGTATAATAGAGGTGACCACTAAAACAGGTTTGACTGTATAAAAGGTGACCACTAACACATATTTGACTGTATAATAGAGGTGACCACTATAACACGTTTGACTGTGTAATAGAGGTGACCACTAACACACGTTTGACTGTATAATAGAGGTGACCACTAACACACGTTTGACTGTATAATAAAGGTGACCACTAACACATGTTTGACTGTATAATAGAGGTGACCACTAACACACATTTGACTGTATAATAGAGGTGACCACTAACACACGTTTGGCTATATAATAGAGGTGACCACTAACACACGTTTGGCTGTATAATAGAGGTGACCACTAACACACGTTTGACTGTACAATAGAGGTGACCACTAACATACGTTTGACTGTATAATAGAGGTGATAACTAACACACGATTGACTGTATAATAGAGGTGACCACTAAAACAGGTTTGACTGTATAATAGAGGTGACCACTAAAACAGGTTTGACTGTATAAAAGGTGACCACTAACACATGTTTGACTGTATAATAGAGGTGACCACTAACACACGTTTGACTGTAAAATAGAGGTGCCCACTAACACACGTTTGACTGTGTAATAGAGGTGATCACTAACACAGGTTTGACTGTACAATAGAGGTGACCACTAACACACGTTTGACTGTATAATAGAGGTGACCACTAACACACGTTTGACTGTATAATAGAGGTGACCACTAACAAACGTTTGACTGTATAATAGAGGTGACCACTAACACACATTTGACTGTGTAATAGAGGTGACCACTAACACATCTTTGACTGTATAATAGAGGTGACCACTAACACACGTTTGACTGTACAATAGAGGTGACCACTAAAACACGTTTGACTGTATAATAGAGATGACCACTAACACAGGTATTACTGTACAATAGAGGTGACCACTAACACACGTTTGAATGTACAATAGAGGTGACCACTGACACACGTTTGACTGTACAATAGAGGTGACCACTACACACGTTTGACTGTACAATAGAGGTGACCACTAACACACGTTTGACTGTATAATAGAGGTGACAACTAACACATGATTGGCTGTATAATAGAGGTGACCACTAAAACAGGTTTGACTGTATAATAGAGGTGACCACTAAAACAGGTTTGACTGTATAAAAGGTGACCACTAATACAGGTTTGACTGTATAATAGAGATGACCACTAACACATGTTTGCCTGTATAATAGAGGTGACCACTAACACATGTTTGACTGTATAATAGAGGTGACCGCTAACACACGTTTGACTGTATAATAGAGGTGACCACTAACACACGTTTGACTGTAAAATAGAGGTGCCCACTAACACACGTTTGACTGTGTAATAGAGGTGACCACTAACACAGGTTTGACTGTACAATAGAGGTGACCACTAACACACGTTTGACTGTATAATAGAGGTGACCACTAACACAGGTTTGACTGTATAATAGAGGTGACCACTAACAACGTTTGACTGTATAATAGAGGTGACCATTAACACACATTTGACTGTATAATAGAGGTGACCACTAACACACGTTTGACTATATAATAGAGGTGACCACTAACACACGTTTGACTGTATAATAAAGGTGATCACTAACACATGTTTGACTGTGTAATAGAGGTGACCACTAACACAGGTTTGACTATATAATAGAGGTGACCACTAACACATGTTTGACAATATAATAGAGGTGACCACTAACACATGTTTGACTGTACAATAGAGGTGACCACTAACACACGTTTTACTGTACAATAGAGGTGACCACTAACACACGTTTTACTGTATAATAGAGGTGACAACTAACACACGATTGACTGTATAATAGAGGTGACCACTAAAACAGGTTTGACTGTATAATAGAGGTGACCACTAAAACAGGTTTGACTGTATAAAAGGTGACCACTAACACACGTTTGACTATATAATAGAGGTGACCACTAACACACGTTTGACTGTATAATAGAGGTGACCACTAACACACGTTTGACTATATAATAGAGGTGACCACTAACACACGTTTGACTGTATAATAGAGGTGACCACTAACACAGGTTTGACTATACAATAGAGGTGACCACTAACACACGTTTGACTGTACAATAGAGGTGACCACTAACATACGTTTGACTGTATAATAGAGGTGACAACTAACACACGATTGACTGTATAATAGAGGTGACCACTAAAACAGGTTTGACTGTATAATAGAGGTGACCACTAAAACAGGTTTGACTGTATAAAAGGTGACCACTAACACATATTTGACTGTATAATAGAGGTGACCACTATAACACGTTTGACTGTGTAATAGAGGTGACCACTAACACATGTTTGACTGTATAATAGAGGTGACCACTAACACACGTTTGACTGTATAATAGAGGTGACCACTAACACACGTTTGACTGTATAATAGAGGTGACCACTAACACATGTTTGACTGTATAATAGAGGTGATCACTAACACACGTTTGACTGTATAATAGAGGTGACTACTAACACATGTTTGACTGTATAATAGAGGTGACCACTAACACACGTTTGACTGTATAATAAAGGTGATCACTAACACATGTTTGACTGTGTAATAGAGGTGACCACTAACACAGGTTTGACTATATAATAGAGGTGACCACTAACACATGTTTGACAATATAATAGAGGTGACCACTAACACATGTTTGACTGTATAATAGAGGTGACCACTAACACAGGTATTACTGTACAATAGAGGTGACCACTGACACACGTTTGACTATATAATAGAGGTGACCACTAACACACGTTTGACTGTATAATAGAGGTGACCACTAACACAGGTTTGACTGTACAATAGAGGTGACCACTAACACATGTTTGACTGTACAATAGAGGTGACCACTAACATACGTTTGACTGTATAATAGAGGTGACAACTAACACACGATTGACTGTATAATAGAGGTGACCACTAAAACAGGTTTGACTGTATAATAGAGGTGACCACTAAAACAGGTTTGACTGTATAAAAGGTGACCACTAACACATGTTTGACTGTATAATAGAGGTGACCACTATAACACGTTTGACTGTATAATAGAGGTGACCACTAACACATGTTTGACTATATAATAGAGGTGACCACTAACACACGTTTGACTGTATAATAGAGGTGACCACTAACACAGTTTGACTGTAAATAAGGTGACCACTAACACACGTTTGACTGTACAATAGAGGTGACCACTAGCACACGTTTGACTGTACAATAGAGGTGACAACTAACACACGTTTGACTGTATAATAGAGGTGACAACTAACACACGATTGGCTGTATAATAGAGGTGACCACTAAAACAGGTTTGACTGTATAATAGAGGTGACCACTAAAACAGGTTTGACTGTATAAAAGGTGACCACTAATACAGGTTTGACTGTATAATAGAGGTGACCACTAACACACGTTTGACTGTATAATAGAGGTGACCACTAACACACGTTTGACTGTATAATAGAGGTGACCACTAACACATGTTTGACTGTATAATAGAGGTGACCACTAACACACGTTTGACTGTATAATAGAGGTGACTACTAACACACGTTTGACTGTAAAATAGAGGTGCCCACTAACACACATTTGACTGTATAATAGAGGTGACTACTAACACACGTTTGACTGTATAATAGAGGTGACTACTAACACACGTTTGGCTGTATAATAGAGGTGACCACTAACACACATCTGACTGTGTAATAGAGGTGACCACTAACACACGTTTGACTGTATAAAAGAGGTGACCACTAGCACACGTTTGACTGTATAATAGAGGTGACCACTAACACACGTTTGACTGTATAATAGAGGTGACCACTAACACACGTTTGACTATATAATAGAGGTGACCACTAACACACGTTTGACTATATAATAGAGGTGACCACTAACACACGTTTGACTGTATAATAGAGGTGACCACTAACACACGTTTGACTGTATAATAAAGGTGACCACTAACACATGTTTGACTGTATAATAGAGGTGACCACTAACACACATTTGACTGTATAATAGAGGTGACCACTAACACACGTTTGGCTATATAATAGAGGTGACCACTAACACACGTTTGGCTGTATAATAGAGGTGACCACTAACACACGTTTGGCTGTATAATAGAGGTGACCACTAACACACGTTTGACTGTATAATAGGTGACCACTGACACACGTTTGGCTGTATAATAGAGGTGACCACTAACACACGTTTGACTGTATAATAGAGGTGACCACTAACACACGTTTGACTGTATAATAGAGGTGACCACTAACACACGTTTGACTGTATAATAGAGGTGACCACTAACACACGTTTGACTGTATAATAAAGGTGACCACTAACACATGTTTGACTGTATAATAGAGGTGACCACTAACACACATTTGACTGTATAATAGAGGTGACCACTAACACACGTTTGGCTATATAATAGAGGTGACCACTAACACACGTTTGGCTGTATAATAGAGGTGACCACTAACACACGTTTGGCTGTATAATAGAGGTGACCACTAACACACGTTTGACTGTATAATAGGTGACCACTGACACTCGTTTGGCTGTATAATAGAGGTGACCACTAACACACGTTTGACTGTATAATAGAGGTGACCACTAACACACGTTTGACTGTATAATAGAGGTGACCACTAACACACGTTTGACTGTATAACAGAGGTGACCACTAACACACATTTGACTGTATAATAGAGGTGACCACTAACACATGTTTGACTGTATAATAGAGGTGACCACTATCACACGTTTGACGGTATAATAGAGGTGACCTCTAACACACGTTTGACTGTATAATAGAGGTGCCCACTAACACACGTTTGACTGTATAATAGAGGTGACCACTAACACACGTTTGACTGTATAATAGAGGTGACCACTAACACATGTTTGACTGTATAATAGAGGTGACCACTAACACACATTTGACTGTATAATAGAGGTGACCACTAACACACGTTTGACTGTATAATAGAGGTGAACACTAACACACGTTTGGCTGTATAATAGAGGTGCCCACTAACACACGTTTGACTGTATAATAGAGGTGACCACTAACACACGTTTGACTGTATAATAGAGGTGCCCACTAACACACGTTTGACTGTATAATAGAGGTGACCACTATCACACGTTTGACTGTATAATAGAGGTGAACACTAACACACGTTTGACTGTATAATAGAGGTGAACACTAACACACGTTTGGCTGTATATAAAGTAGAACTGAAACAGAGGAAGGTATATAATAGAACCTGTGCTGGAGTTATGTCTTTTGTGTGCCGCAATTCTATTATTGGGTCCGATACTTTGGTGAAAAGTGCGAGCGAATCGCAAAAACGATATGAAATAGGCTTCTTCCTGATGATTATGTCCAGTATTATCCTAAACTGTCTGAGGATTTCACAGAAGTACTCGCGACAAACAGTGTTCTTCACAAATATTCAAAGGAGTGGAATACAAAGATGATCATTTGTGTCAAGTTTCGTGGAAATCCGCTAAGGAGATTAGAAGATCTTATCTGGACAAAGGGTTATTTAAAAATCTTCAAAGAGCCAAAGCAGTGATGTGTGTGTGGTCATATTAAAAATCTTCAAAGAGCCAAAGCAGTGATGTGTGTGTGGTCATATTAAAAATCTTCAAAGAGCCAAAGCAGTGATGTGTGTGTGGTCATATTAAAAATCTTGAAAGAGAAAGATGATCAAAGTTTGCAGCAAGGGGTCTGGGGGCATGTACCCATAAATCTTTCCTCCGAAAGTTGACATTAAATAGAATAAAACACAGAAAACACAATTGCTGTTTGGCATTGTTTCTACCGATTTCTCGACCATATGAACAAAGCCGACATGTTATTGACCAAAGTTTTCATTGGTCCATATTGATCGTCTTCTTCTATACCTATGTACAGGTTGACCAATGAAATGCTCACTTAAATGGGTGTACTCGATTGTAGCAGTGTCAGATTAGATGGAATTCTGAATCAAATCCGAGTTTTCGCACCACTTTTTATGAACGTTCTTGTATTTTTTTACAAAGGGAACACATAAAACCGGGATTTCAACAGAGCCTCATTTCTAACAACATATTCTGACAACGCGGGTGGAATATATCCTTGTCCCACACCAGTTTGACAATGCGAGTGGAATATATCCTTGTCCCACACCAGTCTGACAACGTGGGTGGAATATATCCTTGTCCCACACCAGTCTGACAACGCGGGTGGAATATATCCTTGTCCCACACCAGTCTGACAACGCGGGTGGAATATATCCTTGTCCCACACCAGTCTGACAACGCGGGTGGACTATATCCTTGTCCCACACCAGTCTGACAACGCGGGTGGAATATATCCTTGTCCCACACCAGTCTGACAACGCGGGTGGAATATATCCTTGTCCCACACCAGTCTGACAACGCGGGTGGAATATATCCTTGTCCCACACCAGTGCATATGAAGGATACTCTTACCTCCAAGGTATGCTACCTGTAAACTGAAAACAAAATGAAAGCCACACAGCAAGCAGTGTGTGTGCCCTGGTGCTAGCCTGGGAACAGGCGCCGATATATTTTGCCTGGTCAGTCAAATAAATATATTTTAACACCGAGACTATTAATTGGGCAGTATTGAGTTTCTGATCATATCAACGCCTGGGAAAACTGGATGGATTGTCTGTGTAATTATTTACTCGCATTAATCCTATTAATAGGCCTATTAGCATGTGACTTAATTAATGACGTACTAAAGGAGAGGACAATCATAAGCTATACAACTTTCTGTCCAATTCCTCAGTTGTTGTAAATAATCATGTATTGACAGAATATAAATATGTTTAAACTAATGACGTACTTAAATCGAAAGCGAGGCACTGCAATGTTGATAAAACTTTATAATTGGAAGCCATTGTTTACGGGTCAATGGAATGATACATAGTTTTAAAAAGTACAATGTACGTCTGATTTGACATATTTACTCAATATTTAAGTCGTCCTTAGTTCAATTACGCCGAATCGACCCACTACCATCTAAACGTAATATTTAAAATCCGCCATCTCATCAATATATCACAGAAACGGTAAATTAAATTATATGTTTGCGATGTAAATGAGTCTACTATTCATGTATATTCAGAAATGATCATGTATAATCGTGCGACGATTTCCAATAGAATTCTGTTTCTATATTTAGCGATATTATCTTGTAGAGAAGTGCTGTCGTTCTTTAAATCTGCACCCTCATTTATATTTATGAGGGTGTAAGTAGATGGCGCAACGATCGGAAATCCAGTTTCCCCAGGCTGTTATTTTACCAGAAGTTAAAAAGTGAAAAATCGACAAGACTGGCACCCAGGCTACCCTGGTGCTATATATCCTGATAATGTACTAACTGACCATGCCTAATTTGGTGCGGTATACGCATACATCTATCACACAAACAAACTAACTGACTTACCTGGCAGTAATATTCTCTCTCATAAGTACACACTTAATTGGAAATACATAAAATTTCGCTTACTTCAATCAGCAGTACCCATCAAAGCCTCAGCTTTCTACAATAACACTAATGGCCTCCAGTATGATATGGACATATCATGTACCACCTCTGTCATCAAACGAACTGCAACCATAAAATAAGGGCAATATTATAGATATAGGCTATACTTGATTAGGTCTGCGATTTAAAATCTTGACTAATGCCAGAGTTGGTGATCTAATAATGATTGTGGTTGTCTTTGTTGAGTAATATAATGGTAATGAAGGGCTGCTGCTGGTTGCATGCAATCATGGAGCATGTCCTCATTTATATTCACAACTACATACAAAGTACAGATATACTGTTTGTTTGTTTGTTTGTTTGTTTGTTTGTTTGTTTGTTTGTTTGTTTGTTTGTTTGTTCGGGTTTTACGCCTGCATCAGCACAATTTTGGGCTATATCACTGGCGGGCAGTTTTACCTAACAATACCTTTCCTGGGCAGGCTC